>WOVY01008273.1:0-23581 GCA_013436015.1 Rhipicephalus annulatus
GTTCGTCCATGCATCCGTCCGTGCGTCCATCTGCAGAACACTCAAAGTACCGCCATCTCGCATACCCTGTGGCACATAGCTGCTTTACACGTCTGTCTACCTGTCCGTCTGTCTGCCAGTCTGTCTGTCTGTCCGTCCATGCGTCTCTTCGTGTGTCAATCTAGAGAACACTCAAAGTACCGCCATCTCGAATACCCTGTGCCACATAGCCGCTTTACACGTCCGTATACCTGTCCCTCTGTCTGCCAGTTTGTCTGTCTGTCAATCCGTGCGTCCGTCCGTGCGTCCATCTAGAGAACACTCAAAATACCACCATCTCGCATACCCTGTGGCACACAGCCGCTTTACACGCCGTCTACCTGTCCGTCTGTCTGCCAGTCTGTTTGTCTGTCCATCCGTGCGTCCGTCCGTGCGTCCATCTAGAGAACACTCAAAGTACCGCTATCTTGCATATCCTGTGGCAAATAGCCGCTTTACACGTCTGTCTACCTGTCCGTCTGTCTGCCAGTCTGTCTGTCTGTCCATTCGTGCGTGCGTCCGTGCGTCCGTCTAGAGAACACTCAAAGTACCGCCATCTCGCATACCCTGTGGCACATAGCCGCTTTACAAGTCCCTCTACCTGTTCGTCTGTCTGGAAGTCTGTCTGTCTGTCCGTCCGTGCGCCCGTCCGTGCGTCTATCTAGAAAACACTCAAAGTACAGCCTTCTCGACCACCCTGTGGCACATAGCCGCTTTACACGTCCTCCTGTTCGTCTGTCTGCAAGTCTGTTTGTCTGTCTCTCCATGCGTTCGTTCGTGCGTCAATCTAGGGAACACTAGAAGTACCGCCATCTCGCATACCCTGTGGCACATAGCCGCTTTACACGCCCGTCTACCTGTCCATCTGTCTGCCAGTCTGTCTGTCTGTCCGCCCATGCGTCCACCCGTGCGTCCATCTAGAGAACACTCAAAGTACCGCCATCTCGCACTACCCTGTTGCACAAAGCCGCTTTACGCGGCCGTTTACCTGTCCATCTGTCTGCCAGTCTGTCTGTCTGATCGTCCATGCGTCTACCCGTGCGTCCATCTAGAGAACACTCAAAGTACCACCATCTCGCATACCCTGTTGCACAAAGCCGCTTTACGCGGCCGTCTACCTGACCATCTGTCAGCCAGTCTGTCGGTCTGTCCGTCCATGCGTCCGTCCGGGCGTCCATCTGGAGAACACTCAAAGTACTGCCATCTCGCATACCCTGTGGCACATAGCCGCTTTAAACGTCCGTCTACCTCTCCGTCTGTCTGCCAGTCTCTCTGTCTGTCCGTCCGGCGTCCGTCCCTGCGTCCATCCAGAGAACCCTCAAAGTACCGCCATCTCGCATAACCTGTGGCACATAGCAACTTTACAAGTCCGTCTACCTGTCCGTCTGTCTACAAGTCTGTGTTCTGTCCGTCCGTGCGTCCGTCCGTGCGTCCATCTAGAGAGCACCCAATGTACCGCCATCTCGCATGCCCTGTGGCGCATAGCCACTTTACACGTCCGTCTACCTGTACGTCTGTTTGCGAGTCTGCCTGTCTGTTCGTCAATGCGTGCATCTAGAGAACACTCAAAGTACCGCCATCTCAAATAGCCTGTGGCACATATCCGCTTTATATGTCCACCTACCTGTCCGTCTGTCTGCTAGTCTGTCTGTCCGTCCATCCATGCGTCCGTCCGTGCGTCCATCTAGAGAACATTCAAAGTACCGCCATCTCACATACCCTGTGGCACAAAGCCACTTTACGCGGCCGTCTACATATCCATCTGTCTGCCAGTCTCTCTGTCTGTTCGTCCATGCGTCCACCCGTGCGTCCATCTAGAGAACACTCAAAGTACCGCCATCTCGCATACCCTGTGACACAAAGCCGCTTTACGCGGCCGTCTACCTGTCCATCTGTCTGCCAGTCTGTCTGTCTGTCGGTCCATGCGTCCGTCCGTGCGTCCATCTAGAGAACACTCAAAGTACCACCATCTCGCATACCCTGTGGCACATAGCCGCTTTACACGTCCGTCTACCTGTCCGTCTGTCTGCTAGTGTGTCTGTCCGTCCATCCATGCGTCCGTCCGTGCGTCCATCCAGAGAACATCAAAAGTACCGCCATCTCGCATACCCTGTGGCACAAAGCCGCTTTACGCGGCCGTGTACCTGTCCATCTGTCTGCCAGTCTGTCTGTCTGTTCGTCCATGCGTCCACCCGTGCGTCCATCTAGGGAGCACTCAAAGTACCGCCATCTCGCATACCCTGTGACACAAAGCCCCGCTTTACGAGGTCGTCTACCTGTCCATCTGTCTGCCAGTCTGTCTATCTGTCCGTTCGTGCGTCCGTGCGTGCGTCCATCTAGAGAACACTCAAAGTACCGCCATCTTGCATACCCTGTGGCACATACCCGCTTTACACGTCCGTCTACCTGTCTGCCTTTCTGCCAGTCTTTCTGTCTGTCCGTTCGTGCGTCAAACTAGAGAACACTCAAATTACCACCATCTCGCATACCTTGTGGCACATAGCCGCTTTACACGTCCGTCTACCTATCCGTCTGTCTCCCAGTCTGTCTGTCTGTTCGTCCATGCGTCCGTTCGTGCGTCCATCTAGGGAACACTCAAAGTACCGCCATCTCGCGTACCCTGCGGCACATAGCCACTTTATTCGTCTGTCTACCTGTCTGTCTGTCTGCCAGTCTGTCTGTTCGTCCATGCATCCGTCCGTGCGTCCATCTCGAGAACACTCAAAGTACCGCCATCTCGCATACCCTATTGCACATAGACACTTTACACGTCCGTCTGCCTGTCCGTCTGTCTGCTAGTCTATCTGTCTCTTCATCCTTGCGTTCATTCGTGCGTCAACCTAGAGAATACTCTGAGTACCTCCATCTCGCGCGCCGTATACCCTGTGGAAAATACCCGCTTTACGCATCCGTCTACCTGTCCGTCTGCCAGTCTGTCTGTCTGTTTGTCCTTGCGTTCGTCAGTGCGTCCATCTAGAGAACACTCTGAGTACCGCCATCTCGCGCGTCGTATACCCTGTGGTACATACCCACTTTACTCGTCCGTCTACCTGTCCGTCTGTTTGCCAGTCTGTCTGTCTGTCTGTCCGGGCGTCTTTCCTTGCGTCCATCTAAAGAACACTCAAAGTACCGCCATCTCGCATGCCCTGTGGCACATAGCCACCTTACGCGTCCATCTACCTGTCCTTCTGTCTGCCAGTCTGTCCGTCTGTCCGTCCATAAGCCCCTTCGTGCGTCAATCTAGAGAACACTCAAAGTACCGCAATCTCGAATACTTTGTGGCCCATAGCCGCTTTACACGTCCGTCTACCTGCCCGTCTGTTTGCCAGTCTGTCTGTCTGTCCATTTGTGCGTCCATCCTGAGAACACGCAAAATACCACCATCTCCCATACCCTGTGGCACATTGCCACTGTACACGTCTGTCTACATTCCGTCTGTCTGCCAGTCTGTCTGTCTGTCCGTCCGTCCGTGCGTCCGTCCGTGCGTGTTTTCGTGCGTTCATCTAGAGAACACTCAAAGTATGCCATCTCGCATACCCTGTGGCAAATATCCGCTTCACACGTTCGCCTACATGTCCGTCTGTCTGCCAGTCTGTCTGTTTGTCCACCCGTGCGTCCCTCCGTGCGTCCATCTAGAGGACACTCAAAGTACCGCCATCTTGCATATCCTGTGGCAAATAGCCGCTTTACACGTCTGTCTACCTGTCCGTCTGTCTGCCAGTCTGCCTCTTCGTGCGTCCGTCCGTGCGTCCGTCTAGAGAACACTCAAAATACCGCCATCTCAAATACCCTGTGGCACATAGCCGCTTTACGCGCCCGTCTACCTGTCCATCTGTCTGCCAGTCTGTCTGTCTGTCCGACCATGTGTCCGTTCATGCGTCAATCTAGAGAACACTCGTGTACCGCCTTCTCGCGCGTCATATACCCTGTGGCACATACCCGCTTTACGCGTCCGTCTACCTGTCGGTCTGTCTGCCAGTCTGTCTGTCTGTTCATCCGTGCGTCCGTCCGTGCGTCCATCTAGAGAACACTCAAAGTACCGCTATCTTGCATACCCTGCGGCACAAAGCCACTTTACGCGGCCGTCTACCTATCGATCTGTCTGCCAGTCTGTCTGCCAGTCTGTCTGTCTGTCTCTCCATGCGTTCGTTCGTGCGTCAATCTAGGGAACACTCAAAGTACCGCCATCTCGCATACCCTGTTGCACAAAGCCGCTTTACGCGGCCGTTTACCTGTCCATCTGTCTGCCAGTCTGTCTGATCGTCCATGCGTCTACCCGTGCGTCCATCTAGAGAACACTCAAAGTACCACCATCTCGCATACCCTGTTGCACAAAGGCCGCTTTACGCGGCCGTCTACCTGACCATCTGTCAGCCAGTCTGTCGGTCTGTCCGTCCATGCGTCCGTCCGGGCGTCCATCTGGAGAACACTCAAAGTACTGCCATCTCGCATACCCTGTGGCACATAGCCGCTTTTAACGTCCGTCTACCTCTCCGTCTGTCTGCCAGTCTCTCTGTCTGTCCGTCCGGCGTCCGTCCCTGCGTCCATCCAGAGAACACTCAAAGTACCGCCATCTCGCATAACCTGTGGCACATAGCCACTTTACAAATCCGTCTACCTGTCCGTCTGTCTACAAGCCTATGTTCTGTCCGTCCGTGCGTCCGTCCGTGCGTCCATCTAGAGAACACCCAATGTACCGCCATCTCGCATGCCCTGTGGCGCATAGCTGCTTTACACGTCTGTCTACCTGTCCGTCTGTCTGCCAGTCTGTCTGTCTGTCCGTCCATGCGTCTCTTCGTGTGTCAATCTAGAGAACACTCAAAGTACCGCCATCTCGAATACCCTGTGCCACATAGCCGCTTTACACGTCCGTATACCTGTCCCTCTGTCTGCCAGTTTGTCTGTCTGTCAATCCGTGCGTCCGTCCGTGCGTCCATCTAGAGAACACTCAAAATACCACCATCTCGCATACCCTGTGGCACACAGCCGCTTTACACGCCGTCTACCTGTCCGTCTGTCTGCCAGTCTATTTGTCTGTCCATCCGTGCGTCCGTCCGTGCGTCCATCTAGAGAACACTCAAAGTACCGCTATCTTGCATATCCTGTGGCAAATAGCCGCTTTACACGTCTGTCTACCTGTCCGTCTGTCTGCCAGTCTGTCTGTCTGTCCATTCGTGCGTGCGTCCGTGCGTCCGTCTAGAGAACACTCAAAGTACCGCCATCTCGCATACCCTGTGGCACATAGCCGCTTTACAAGTCCCTCTACCTGTCCGTCTGTCTGGAAGTCTGTCTGTCTGTCCGTCCGTGCGCCCGTCCGTGCGTCTATCTAGAAAACACTCAAAGTACAGCCTTCTCGACCACCCTGTGGCACATAGCCGCTTTACACGTCCTCCTGTTCGTCTGTCTGCAAGTCTGTTTGTCTGTCTCTCCATGCGTTCGTTCGTGCGTCAATCTAGGGAACACTAGAAGTACCGCCATCTCGCATACCCTGTGGCACATAGCCGCTTTACACGCCCGTCTACCTGTCCATCTGTCTGCCAGTCTGTCTGTCTGTCCGCCCATGCGTCCACCCGTGCGTCCATCTAGAGAACACTCAAAGTACCGCCATCTCGCATACCCTGTTGCACAAAGCCGCTTTACGCGGCCGTTTACCTGTCCATCTGTCTGCCAGTCTGTCTGTCTGATCGTCCATGCGTCTACCCGTGCGTCCATCTAGAGAACACTCAAAGTACCACCATCTCGCATACCCTGTTGCACAAAGCCGCTTTACGCGGCCGTCTACCTGACCATCTGTCAGCCAGTCTGTCGGTCTGTCCGTCCATGCGTCCGTCCGGGCGTCCATCTGGAGAACACTCAAAGTACTGCCATCTCGCATACCCTGTGGCACATAGCCGCTTTAAACGTCCGTCTACCTCTCCGTCTGTCTGCCAGTCTCTCTGTCTGTCCGTCCGGCGTCCGTCCCTGCGTCCATCCAGAGAACCCTCAAAGTACCGCCATCTCGCATAACCTGTGGCACATAGCAACTATACAAGTCCGTCTACCTGTCCGTCTGTCTACAAGTCTGTGTTCTGTCCGTCCGTGCGTCCGTCCGTGCGTCCATCTAGAGAGCACCCAATGTACCGCCATCTCGCATGCCCTGTGGCGCATAGCCACTTTACACGTCCGTCTACCTGTACGTCTGTTTGCGAGTCTGCCTGTCTGTTCGTCAATGCGTGCATCTAGAGAACACTCAAAGTACCGCCATCTCAAATAGCCTGTGGCACATATCCGCTTTATATGTCCACCTACCTGTCCGTCTGTCTGCTAGTCTGTCTGTCCGTCCATCCATGCGTCCGTCCGTGCGTCCATCTAGAGAACATTCAAAGTACCGCCATCTCACATACCCTGTGGCACAAAGCCACTTTACGCGGCCGTCTACATATCCATCTGTCTGCCAGTCTCTCTGTCTGTTCGTCCATGCGTCCACCCGTGCGTCCATCTAGAGAACACTCAAAGTACCGCCATCTCGCATACCCTGTGACACAAAGCCGCTTTACGCGGCCGTCTACCTGTCCATCTGTCTGCCAGTCTGTCTGTCTGTCGGTCCATGCGTCCGTCCGTGCGTCCATCTAGAGAACACTCAAAGTACCACCATCTCGCATACCCTGTGGCACATAGTAAAACTTGCGTTGGGTCTAGTTGGTACATAGCACAAAAAAAGAAGTTAACTTCTTTGGCGCAAACAATACGGAAAAAAGGAAAAAAAAGCGAGGAAAGAAACAGATTGACGCCAAACTAACAACTACTTTATTCTTCACACAGCAACGCATATATATGCCGAAACCACATACATTGCATGCGCACGCACAGCTTCGTGTAATAACAAAAATACCTTAATACATCACACCACACACCTGAATGTACATGCGTGTTGTCATATTACACTTGTAAAAACACGCATGTAAAAAACACATAGCCGCTTTACACGTCCGTCTACCTGTCCGTCTGTCTGCTAGTGTGTCTGTCCGTCCATCCATGCGTCCGTCCGTGCGTCCAACCAGAGAACATCAAAAGTACCGCCATCTCGCATACCCTGTGGCACAAAGCCGCTTTACGCGGCCGTGTACCTGTCCATCTGTCTGCCAGTCTGTCTGTCTGTTCGTCCATGCGTCCACCCGTGCGTCCATCTAGGGAGCACTCAAAGTACCGCCATCTCGCATACCCTGTGACACAAAGCCCCGCTTTACGAGGTCGTCTACCTGTCCATCTGTCTGCCAGTCTGTCTATCTGTTCCGTTCGTGCGTCCGTGCGTGCGTCCATCTAGAGAACACTCAAAGTACCGCCATCTTGCATACCCTGTGGCACATACCCGCTTTACACGTCCGTCTACCTGTCTGCCTGTCTGCCAGTCTTTCTGTCTGTCCGTTCGTGCGTCAAACTAGAGAACACTCAAATTACCACCATCTCGCATACCTTGTGGCACATAGCCGCTTTACACGTCCGTCTACCTATCCGTCTGTCTCCCAGTCTGTCTGTCTGTTCGTCCATGCGTCCGTTCGTGCGTCCATCTAGGGAACACTCAAAGTACCGCCATCTCGCGTACCCTGCGGCACATAGCCACTTTATTCGTCTGTCTACCTGTCTGTCTGTCTGCCAGTCTGTCTGTTCGTCCATGCATCCGTCCGTGCGTCCATCTCGAGAACACTCAAAGTACCGCCAACTCGCATACCCTATTGCACATAGACACTTTACACGTCCGTCTGCCTGTCCGTCTGTCTGCTAGTCTATCTGTCTCTTCATCCTTGCGTTCATTCGTGCGTCAACCTAGAGAATACTCTGAGTACCTCCATCTCGCGCGCCGTATACCCTGTGGAAAATACCCGCTTTACGCATCCGTCTACCTGTCCGTCTGCCAGTCTGTCTGTCTGTTTGTCCTTGCGTTCGTCAGTGCGTCCATCTAGAGAACACTCTGAGTACCGCCATCTCGCGCGTCGTATACCCTGTGGTACATACCCACTTTACTCGTCCGACTACCTGTCCGTCTGTTTGCCAGTCTGTCTGTCTGTCTGTCTGTCCGGGCGTCTTTCCTTGCGTCCATCTAAAGAACACTCAAAGTACCGCCATCTCGCATGCCCTGTGGCACATAGCCACCTTACGCGTCCATCTACCTGTCCTTCTGTCTGCCAGTCTGTCCGTCTGTCCGTCCATAAGCCCCTTCGTGCGTCAATCTAGAGAACACTCAAAGTACCGCAATCTCGAATACTTTGTGGCCCATAGCCGCTTTACACGTCCGTCTACCTGCCCGTCTGTTTGCCAGTCTGTCTGTCTGTCCATTTGTGCGTCCATCCTGAGAACACGCAAAATACCACCATCTCCCATACCCTGTGGCACATTGCCACTGTACACGTCTGTCTACATTCCGTCTGTCTGCCAGTCTGTCTGTCTGTCCGTCCGTCCGTGCGTCCGTCCGTGCGTGTTTTCGTGCGTTCATCTAGAGAACACTCAAAGTATGCCATCTCGCATACCCTGTGGCAAATATCCGCTTCACACGTTCGCCTACATGTCCGTCTGTCTGCCAGTCTGTCTGTTTGTCCACCCGTGCGTCCCTCCGTGCGTCCATCTAGAGGACACTCAAAGTACCGCCATCTTGCATATCCTGTGGCAAATAGCCGCTTTACACGTCTGTCTACCTGTCCGTCTGTCTGCCAGTCTGCCTCTTCGTGCGTCCGTCCGTGCGTCCGTCTAGAGAACACTCAAAATACCGCCATCTCAAATACCCTGTGGCACATAGCCGCTTTACGCGCCCGTCTACCTGTCCATCTGTCTGCCAGTCTGTCTGTCTGTCCGACCATGTGTCCGTTCATGCGTCAATCTAGAGAACACTCGAGTACCGCCTTCTCGCGCGTCATATACCCTGTGGCACATACCCGCTTTACGCGTCCGTCTACCTGTCGGTCTGTCTGCCAGTCTGTCTGTCTGTTCATCCGTGCGTCCGTCCGTGCGTCCATCTAGAGAACACTCAAAGTACCGCTATCTTGCATACCCTGCGGCACAAAGCCACTTTACGCGGCCGTCTACCTATCGATCTGTCTGCCAGTCTGTCTGCCAGTCTGTCTGTCTGTCTCTCCATGCGTTCGTTCGTGCGTCAATCTAGGGAACACTCGAAGTACCGCCATCTCGCATACCCTGTGGCACATAGCCGCTTTACACGCCCGTCTACCTGTCCATCTGTCTGCCAGTCTGTCTGTCTGTCCGCCCATGCGTCCACCCGTGCGTCCATCTAGAGAACACTCAAAGTACCGCCATCTCGCATACCCTGTTGCACAAAGCCGCTTTACGCGGCCGTTTACCTGTCCATCTGTCTGCCAGTCTGTCTGATCGTCCATGCGTCTACCCGTGCGTCCATCTAGAGAACACTCAAAGTACCACCATCTCGCATACCCTGTTGCACAAAGCCGCTTTACGCGGCCGTCTACCTGACCATCTGTCAGCCAGTCTGTCGGTCTGTCCGTCCATGCGTCCGTCCGGGCGTCCATCTGGAGAACACTCAAAGTACTGCCATCTCGCATACCCTGTGGCACATAGCCGCTTTTAACGTCCGTCTACCTCTCCGTCTGTCTGCCAGTCTCTCTGTCTGTCCGTCCGGCGTCCGTCCCTGCGTCCATCCAGAGAACACTCAAAGTACCGCCATCTCGCATAACCTGTGGCACATAGCCACTTTACAAATCCGTCTACCTGTCCGTCTGTCTACAAGCCTATGTTCTGTCCGTCCGTGCGTCCGTCCGTGCGTCCATCTAGAGAACACCCAATGTACCGCCATCTCGCATGCCCTGTGGCACATAGCCACTTTACACGTCCGTCTACCTGTACGTCTGTTTGCGAGTCTGCCTGTCTGTTCGTCCATGCGTGCATCTAGAGAACACTCAAAGTACCGCCATCTCAAATAGCCTGTGGCACATATCCGCTTTATACGTCCACCTACCTGTCCGTCTGTCTGCTAGTATGTCTGTCCGTCCATCCATGCGTCCGTCCGTGCGTCCATCTAGAAAACATTCAAAGTACCGCAATCTCGCATACCCTGTGGCACAAAGCCACTTTACGCGGCCGTCTACATATACATCTGTCTGCCAGTCTCTCTGTCTGTTCGTCCATGCGTCCACCCGTGCGTCCATCTAGAGAACACTCAAAGTACCGCCATCTCGCATACCCTGTGACACAAAGCCGCTTTACGCGGCCGTCTACCTGTCCATCTGTCTGCCAGTCTGTCTGTCTGTCGGTCCATGCGTCCGTCCGTGCGTCCATCTAGAGAACACTCAAAGTACCACCATCTCGCATACCCTGTGGCACATAGCCGCTTTACACGTCCGTCTACCTGTCCGTCTGTCTGCTAGTGTGTCTGTCCGTCCATCCATGCGTCCGTCCGTGCGTCCATCCAGAGAACATCAAAAGTACCGCCATCTCGCATACCCTGTGGCACAAAGCCGCTTTACGCGGCCGTGTACCTGTCCATCTGTCTGCTAGTCTGTCTGTCTGTTCGTCCATGCGTCCACCCGTGCGTCCATCTAGGGAACACTCAAAGTACCGCCATCTCGCGTACCCTGTGGCACATAGCCACTTCATTCGTCTGTCTACCTGTCTGTCTGTCTGCCAGTCTGTCTGTTCGTCCATGCATCCGTCCGTGCGTCCATCTCGAGAACACTCAAAGTACCGCCATCTCGCATACCCTATTGCACATAGACACTTTACACGTCCGTCTACCTGTCCGTCTGTCTGCTAGTCTATCTGTCTCTCCATCCTTGCGTTCATTCGTGCGTCAACCTAGAGAATACTCTGAGTACCTCCATCTCGCGCGCCGTATACCCTGTGGAAAATACCCGCTTTACGCATCCGTCTACCTGTCCGTCTGCCAGTCTGTCTGTCTGTTTGTCCTTGCGTTCGTCAGTGCGTCCATCTAGAGAACACTCTGAGTACCGCCATCTCGCGCGTCGTATACCCTGTGGTACATACCCACTTTACTCGTCGTCTACCTGTTCGTCTGTCTGCAGTCTGTCTGTCTCTTCCTCTATGCGTCCGTCCGTGCATCCATCTAGAGAACACTCTGAGTACGGCCATCTCGCGCGTCGTATACCCTGTGGAACATACCATCTTTACTCGTCCGACTACCTGTCCGTCTGTCTGCCAGTCTGACTGTCTGTCCGTGCGTGCGTCAGTCCGTGCGTCCATCTAGAGAACATTTAAAGTACCGCCATCTCGCATCCCCTATACCCTGTGGCAAATACCCCTTTACGCGTCCGTCTACTTGTCCGCCTGTCTAACAGTCTGTCTGTCTGTCCGTCTGTGCATTCATCCGTGCATCCAACCAGAAAACACTCAAAGTATGCCATCCTTCATACCATGGGCACATATCCGTTTCACGCGTCCGTCTACCTGTCCGTCTGTCTGCCAGTCTGTCTATCTGTTCGTCCGTGCGTCCGTCCGTGCGTCCGTCTAGAGAACACTCAAAGTACCACCAACTCGCATACCCTGTGGCACATAGCCACTTTACGCGTCCATCACCTGTCCATCTGTCTGCCAGTCTGTCTGTCTGTCCGTCCATGCGTCCGTTTTTGCGTCATACTAGAGAACACTCGAAATGCCGCCATCTCAAATACCCTGTGACACATAGCCGCTTTACGCGTCCGTCTACCTGTCCATCTGTCTGCCAGTCTGTCTGTCTGTCCGACCATGCGTCCGTTCGTGTGTTAATCTAGAGAACACTCATAGTACCGCCATATCGCGCGTCGTATACCCTGTGGCACATAGCGGCTTTACGCGTCCGTCTACCTGTACATCTGTCTGCCAGTCTGTCTGTCTGTCCGTCCATGCGTCCGTCCGTGCGTACATCTAGAGAACACGCAAAATGCCGCCATCTCACATACCTGTGGCACATAGCCACTTTACGCGTCCATCTACCTGTCCATCTGTCTGCCAGTCTGTCTGTTTGTCCGTCCATGCGTCCCTTCGTGCGTCCATCTAGAGGACACTCAAAGTACCGCCATCTTGCATATCCTGTGGCAAATAGCAGCTTTACACGTCTGTCTACCTGTCCGTCTGTCTGCCAGTCTGTCTCTCTGTCTCTTCGTGCGTCCGTCCGTGCGTCCGTCTAGAGAACACTCAAAATACCGCCATCTCAAACACCCTGTGGCACATAGCGGCTTTACACGTCCGTCTACCTGTCCGTCTGTCTGCGAGTTTGTCTGTATGTCCATCCGTGCGTCCGTCCGTGCGTCCATCTAGAGAACACGCAAAATACCACCATCTCGCATACCCTGTGGCACACCGCCGCTTTGCACGTCCGTCTACCTGTCCGTCTGTTTGCCAGTCTGTCTGTCTGTCTGTCCGTCCGGGCGTCTGTCCTTGCGTCCATCTAAAGAACACTCAGAGTACCGCCATCTCGCATGCCCTGTGGCACATAGCCACCTTACGCGTCCATCTACCTGTCCTTCTGTCTGCCAGTCTGTCCGTCTGTCCGTCCATAAGCCCCTTCGTGCGTCAATCTAGAGAACACTCAAAGTACCGCAATCTCTAATACTTTGTGGCACATAGCCGCTTTACACGTCCGTCTACCTGCCCGTCTGTTTGCCAGTCTGTCTGTCTGTCCATTCGTGCGTCCATCCTGAGAACACGCAAAATACCACCATCTCGCATACCCTGTGGCACATTGCCACTGTACACGTCTGTCTACCTGTCCGTCTGTCTGCCAGTCTGTCTGCCTGTCCGTCCGTCCGTGCGTCCGTCCGTGCGTGTGTTCGTGCGTCCATCTAGAGAACACTCAAAGTATGCCATCTCGCATGCCCTGTGGCAAATATCCGCTTCACACGTTCGCCTACATGTCCGTCTGTCTGCCAGTCTTTCTGTTTGTCCACCCGTGCGTCCCTCCGTGCGTCCATCTAGAGGACACTCAAAGTACCGCCATCTTGCATATCCTGTGGCAAATAGCCGCTTTACACGTCTGTCTACCTGTCCGTCTGTCTGCCAGTCTGCCTCTTCGTGCGTCCGTCCGTGCGTCCGCCTAGAGAACACTCAAAATACCGCCATCTCAAATACCCTGTGGCACATAGCCGCTTTACGCGCCCGTCTACCTGTCCATTTGTCTGCCAGTCTGTCTGTCTGTCCGACCATGTGTCCGTTCATGCGTCAATCTAGAGAACACTCGAGTACCGCCTTCTCGCGCGTCATATACCCTGTGGCACATACCCGCTTTACGCGTCCGTCTACCTGTCGGTCTGTCTGCCAGTCTGTCTGTCTGTTCATCCGTGCGTCCGTCCGTGCGTCCATCTAGAGAACACTCAAAGTACCGCTATCTTGCATACCCTGCGGCACAAAGCCACTTTACGCGGCCGTCTACCTATCGATCTGTCTGCCAGTCTGTCTGCCAGTCTGTCTGTCTGTCCGTCCATGCGTCCGTCTGTGCGTCCATCTAGAGAATTCTCAAAGTACCAACATCTCGCATACCCTGTGGCACATAGCCGCTTTACACGTCCGTCTACCTGTCCGTCTGTCTGCTAGTCTGTCTGTCCGTCCATCCATGCGTCCGTCCGTGCGTCCATCCAGAGAACATCAAAAGTATCGCCATCTCGCATACCCTGTGGCACAAAGCCGCTTTACGCGGCCGTCTACCTGTCCATCTGTCTGCCAGTCTGTCTGTCTGTTCGTCCATGCGTCCACCCGTGCGTCCATCTAGGGAACACTCAAAGTACCGCCATCTCGCATGCCCTGTGACACAAAGCCCCGCTTTAAACGTCCGTCTACCTCTTCGTCTGTCTGCCAGTCTCTCTGTCTGTCCGTCCGTGCGTCCGTCCATGCGTCCATCAAGAGAACACTCAAAGTACCGCGATCTCGCATACCCTGTGGCACATAGCCACTTTACACGTCCGTCTACCTGTACGTCTGTCTGCCAGTCTATCTGCCTGTCTGTCCATGCGTCGATCCGTGCGTCCAACCAGAGAACACTCAAAGTTTGCCATCTCGCATACCCTGTGGCACATATCCGCTTTATACGTCCACCTATTTGTCCGTCTGTCTGCTAGTCTGTCTGTCCGTCCATCCATGCATCCGATTGTGCGGCCATCTAGAGAACATTCAAAGTACCGCCATCTCGCATACCCTGTGAAACAAAGCCGCTTTACGCAGCCGTCTACCTGTCCGCCTGTCGCCTGTCTGTCCGTCTGTTCGTCCATGCGTCCGTCAGTGCGTACACCTAGAGAACACTCTGAGTACCGCCATCTCACGCGTCGTATACCCTGTGGTACATACCCGCTTTACTCGTCCGTCTACTTGTCCGTCTGTCTGCCAGTCTGTCTGTCTCTTCCTCCATGCGTCAGTCCGTGCATCCATTTAGAGAACACTCTGAGTACAGCCACCTCGCGCGTCGTATACCCGGTGGTACATACCATCTTTGCGCGTCCGTCTACCTCTCTGTTTGTCTGCTAGTCTGTCTCTCTATTCGTCCCTGCGTCCATCCGTGCGTCCATCTAGAGAACACTCAAAGTACCACCATCTCGCATACCCTGTGGCACATAGCCGCTTTACGCATCCGTCTACCTGTCCGTCTGTCTGCCAGTCTGTCTGTCTGTTCGTCCATGCTTCCACCCGTGCGTCCATGCAGAGAACACTCAAAGTACCGCCATCTCGCATACCCTGTGGCACATAGCCACTTTACGCGTCCGTCTACCTGTCCATCTGTCTCCCAGTCTGTCTGTCTGTTCGTTCATGCGTCCATCCGTGCTTCCAACAAGAGAACACTCAAAATATGCCATCTCGCATACCCTGTGGCACATATCCGCTTCACACGTTCGCCTACAAGTCCGTCTGTCTGCCAGTCTGTCTGTTTGTCCATCCGTGCGTCCCTCCGTGCGTCCATCTAGAGAACACTCAAAGTACCGCCACCTTGCATAACCTGTGGCAAATAGCCGCTTTACACGTCTGTCTACCTGTCCGTCTGTCTGCCATTCGTGCGTCCGTTCGTGCGTCCATCTAGAGAACACTCAAAATACCGCCATCTCAAATACCCTGTGGCACATAGCCGCTTTACGCACCCGTCTACCTGTCCATCTGTCTGCCAGTCTGTCTGTCTGTCCGACCATGTGTCCGTTCGTGCGTCAATCTAGAGAACACTCGAGTACCGCCATCTCGCTGTCACACAGGTCCCGTTAATTAGGGAGGCGATTGCCGGGCTAATTCTAAGGGCCGAAGTATTGGCCCCCCGAACCGCACCACGAAAGCGTGGACAATTTAGAAGTGGTTCTTTTTGGCGCGCCAGCGGACGCCGGCTGTGGTTCAAAGAACAAGTCAGGGCCGAGAGTTGATAAACAAAACAAATATTATATTCTCAAATTTGGCAGATCGAAAACAATACACAAGAATGCACACTCCACAATAGTTACATACAATACGTCACCAATCAAACAACGTACTACACAGTACAATCAGCCACACTCAGAACAACGGACACAGACAACGATACGCACTACAATGCAGTCGCATGCATTGAACGACCAAGACACTTAAAGACTAAAGAGATGGAAAACCTATCCAGTCCAAAGTTCTTGGAACAAAAGTCTGGATGATACTCTTCCGAGATTCACTCACTCAAAGTCCAGCGTTGTTGTCGTTCCGCGCCCTCGAAGTTTCTCTTCCAGGAAACCTCGCGTCTTCAATTGGTCACTCTCCAAGCTTCAAACTTCTTCGCCGGAAACACGTCGGCTTCACACACGCAGCTGTTGCCACGCGTCTTCGCTCGATAGCGGTAAACACACGCTCTTGCCGGTAGCTCGAGCCTTCACCCCTCAGGTGGAAATCCTCTTCTTTTCCCGCTTTGTCTCTACGGAAAAAAACCTTCGCCGACTACTTGGCGGAATCCCTACGCGCTCTGGCGCTAAGTTCCCTCTCCTCCTGATCTCTCATCTCGGCTGCTCGATTAAATACCTTCCGTGCCACCTTCCAGAAAGTTCTCCTCATTTCGTCGGCGCGATGCGCAGCGAAGGCTTGGGAGAGGCGCGAGACGGTTCGACTGCACTCCGCGTCGGATGACTCAACTCGGCGTGGCCACGCCTCCTTCGTTCTAGAAATATCGCGGGCTATCTCGGCCGCCGATGTGGGGTGAGGAGGTTCGTCGGCGAAGCCACGCTTCCAAGGGGAGAGCGCGCGCCCGGGGAGCCTTGGATGTTTGTTTCCTTTTTTTTCTTTTGACCTCCCGGCGTCTCTTCCGCGCGTTACCGCTAGAATTAGGCGGCGCGCCCATTTTTAGCGCTCGTTCTGTGACACTGCCCCCCACTTTAAGAATATTATTTCATAATATTCAAAACCACACAAACGAGCGCGAACAGTCACCACATACTCTGAAAGACTGTAAGACAAACCGTCGCTCATGACACTTCACATTCACAATAGATCACTTAATACAATTGCACATTGTAATTCAATTACACAACACGTGAAAACACAACCACAAGCACATGAGTACAACACTCCACCACACATTCCCAATAATACAAACGTACAAAGTTCTGTCTATACAATAATTATACAACACTATACATCACATCATCGCACAGAACGCTGACTCGCTCGACATACACTTGAGACACAGGATAACAAGAACATTAACACAACATATGGCACTCAGCACTGCCCAACACATTCTGATTCGACCTCAGCACTTATCCTGAGTACTTCGAGCAGCGCTTGCACCCCTTTTTGCGATGCTCGCTCGATCTCTTCTTGTGTTTCCACGTTCTTTTCGGCGAGCCCTTTCCAACGACGATATCTGAGGCGTCGTCTCAGCCATCGTTGTCTCTTCCGACCCCGTTAACGCGTCATTACATTCGACGGGTCCTGTCTGTTTATTTACCCGCGTGATCATGCCTCTACATTTTGCCCGGCTGGCCAACTCCGTCTCCTTTACACTGTCGGTCGGTTGAGGTCGTGCCGACGTAAGTCCAGTTGCTCGGCCCGTGAACTCATTCAACACGATCATCTTCTCCTTCGCCGTCTCTTGGGCCGCGGATTCACCTTGGGCTCTAGTGAGATCCGTCACAGGCTGCTCCTCCACAGTATCTCGCGGTCGCTGGGTTGGCGAGGGCTCTATCTTAGGGTCTTTTCCCAAACATTCCGGATCATTCGGTCCTCGCGCCCCGTCGATGTTTCCGATGACAAGGTCGTAAAGGGGGGTCGTCATACATAGAGCCGTAACATTCCCGCTGAAGTATGGGGTTTCAACCTCAATCTCTGCTTCGGGAAGCATCCGAACTGTACGGTCAATTAAGCAAACCGGTTTCGTTTTGCCGGTTAACTCGCTTTCCCCTACCAAGTTTCTCCGCACGATAACAGTAGAGCTGCCGGTATCTCTTAACACCGTAATCTTCTTGCACGCAACCTTTCCAGGCAGCGTTGGCATTCCTTTCGTAACACCAGTTGGCTGTTTTGACATTACAGCACCCACAATAGGAATTTTCTCCCCATTCTTCAACTCTACGAATCCATCGGTGACGGCATTATTATCAGATTTTGGTGCCGCTTGCACACAGTATACCTCGTGAGTTTGACTCACTCCGTTTCGACATGCGTCTGCTTTGTGCCCAGTCTGACCACACTTAAAACATTTTACTGCCGTAGGGCTCGTAAAGATTGTTCGACAGTTTTTCGCGCGATGACCTACTCGGTTACACAGAAAACATCGCGGAATGCCTTCCGGTGCACGCTTCTTTTCTTCGGGAGCCAATTTCTTCGAATCATCGAAACAATCCTTCTTGACCTTGGCCAAATTAGTTCCACCCTGCGCTTCCAAGAATTGATCAGCCAATTCAAGCATTCCTTCAAGTGACTCAGCCTTCCTCTCTTTCAAGTACAGCGACAGGCTTGGGTGGCAACCAGTGAGAAATTGTTCTCTAATTAGGAGCTCTCTAAGCTCATCGTACTCCTGTGCTGTCCCTGAAAGTTCAATCCATCTGTCGAAATAATGGCAAAGTTGGGCGGCATACTGCGTAGCCGTCTCCCCATCAGCTGGCTTTCCTGTCCGAAATCTGTCCCGGAATCCTTCTACAGTAAATCTAAATCGCTTCAGCAAAGCAGCTTTCACCTTCGCATAGTTGGCTGCATTGGTCGGCGTCAGCCTACCGTACACACTGAGCGCTTCACCACTCAAGCAAGTACTCAAAGCAGTTGCCCATTGCTGTTCTGGCCAATTCTGGCTCTTCGCAATCGTCTCAAATCTGTGGAGGTACGCGTCTAGGTCGTCTTTCCTTTCATCAAACGCTACGAGCAGCTTGCTTGGGTTCAAGCGGAAGCCGTGATCTTCCCGTTCGCTGCTCTCAACTCTAGCTTGGACGGAAGTTTCACTTCGCTGTTGCAAACGAAGCCGCTCGAGTTCCATCTCGTGCTGCCGCTGCCGTTCCCTTTCCTCTCTTTCTTCTTTCAGCTGTCGCTCCTTTGCCTCTCTTTCTTCTCTCGCCCTTTCAGCTGCCAACTTTTCTCTCTCCAATTACAACTTCAATTGTTGCTCTCTTTCTTCCTTCTCCCTCGCAGCTGCCAACCTCTCTTTCTCCAACTCAGCTGCTTTTTCTTCCTTGGCTCTCTCAGCTGCCAACCTCTCTCTCTCCACCGCCTCTTTCTCCTTCTGGCTTACCCATTTCCGTAGTTCGGCGCCAGAAAGACCCATCTTCTCACCAAGAGCAACTAACTTTTCGAGATCCATGGTGTCTCGCAAATAACACCTTTCCACGTGTAAAAAGTATCTGCCTAAATCAGTCTATCGGAACACTCCCCTGCACTCGCTAACGAGAACACTGAACAACACACAAAATCCTTCCGATAGCACTATGAACAACTCGAGGCTCTTTCTCACTACTTTGGACACACTGTGCACCAAAAGGTCCTGTCGCGCGGACGCCAGAATAATTGTCACTCAGGTCCCGTTAATTAGGGAGGCGATCGCCGGGCTAATTCTAAGGGCTGAAGTATTGGCCCCCCAAACCGCACCACGAAAGCGTGGACAATTTAGAAGTGGCCCTTTTTGGCGCGCCAGCGGACGCCGGCTGTGGCCCAAAGAACAAGTCAGAGCCGAGAGTTGATAAACAAAACAAATATTATATTCTCGAAATTGGCAGATCGAAAACAATACACAAGAATGCACACTCCACAATAGTTACATACAATACGTCACCAATCAAACAACGTACTACACAGTACAATCAGCCACACTCAGAACAACGGACACAGACAACGATACGCACTACAATGCAGTCGCATGCACTGAACGACCAAGACACTTAAAAACTAAAGAGATAGAAAACCTATCCAGTCCAAAGTTCTTGGAACAAAAGTCTGGATGATACTCTTCCGAGATTCACTCACTCAAAGTCCAGCGTTGTTGTCGTTCCGCGCCCTCGAAGTTTCTCTTCCAGGAAACCTCGCGTCTTCAATTGGTCACTCTCCAAGCTTCAAACTTCTTCGCCGGAAACACGTCGGCTTCACACACGCAGCTGTTGCCACGCGTCTTCGCTCGATAGCGGTAAACACACGCTCTTGCCTGTAGCTCGAGCCTTCACCCTACAGGTGGAAATCCTCTTCTTCTCCCGCTTTGTCTCTACGGAATAAAAACCTTCGCCGACTACTTGGCGGAATCCCTACGCGCTCTGGCGCTAACTTCCGTCTCCTCCTGATCTCTCATCTCGGCTGCTCGATTAAATACCTTCCGCGCCACCTTCCGGAAAGTTCTCCTCATTTCGTCGGCGCGTTGCGCAGCGAAGGCTGGGGAGAGGCGCGAGATGGTTCGACTGCCCTCCGCGTCGGATGACTCAACTCGGCGTGGCCACGCCTCCTTCGTTCTAGAAATATCGCGGGCTATCTCGGCCGCCGATGTGGGGTGAGGAGGTTTGTCGGCGAAGCCACGCTTCCAAGGGGAGAGCGCGCGCCCGGGGAGCCTTGGATGTTTGTTTTCTTTTTTTTTCTTTTGACCTCCAGGCGTCTCTTCCGCGCGTTACCGCAAGAATTTGGCGGCGCGCCCATTTTTAGCGCTCGTTCTGTGACACTCGCGCGTCGTATACCCTGTGGCACATACCCGCTTTACGCGTCCGTCTACCTGTCCCTCTGTCTGCCAGTCTGTCTGTCTGTCCATTCGTGCGTCCGTCCGTGCGTCCATCTAGAGAACACTCAAAGTACCGCTATCTCGCATACCCTGTGGCACATAGCCGCTTTACACGTCCGTCTATTTCTCCGTCTGTCTGCCAGTCTTTCTGTCTGGCCGTCCATGCGTCCGTCCGTGTGTCCATCTAGAGAACACTCAAAGTACCGCCATCTCGCATACCCTGTGGCACATAGCCGCTTCACAAGTCCGTCTACCTGTCCGCCTGTCTAACACTCTGTCTGTCTGTCCGTCCATGCGTCCGTCCGTGCGTCCATCTAGAGAACACTCAAAGTACCGCCATCTTGCATACCCTGTGGCATATACCTGCTTTCCACGTCCGTCTACCTGTCTGCCTGTCTGCCAGTCTGTCTGTATGTCCGTCCATGCGTCCATCTAGAGAACACTCACAGTACCGCCATCTCGCGTACCCCGTGGCACATAGCCGCTTTACACGTCCGTCTACCGGTTCGTCTGTCTGCCAGTCTGTCTCTCCGTCCAAGCATCCGTTCGTGCATCAACCTGGAGAACACTCTGAGTACCGCCATCTCGCGCGTCGTATACCCTGTGGCACATAGCCGCTTTACACGTCCACCTGTCCGTCTGTCTGCCAGTCTGTCTGTCTGGGGCTCCGTGCGTCCGTCCGTGCGTCCATCTAGAGAACACTCAAAGTACCACCAACTCGCATACCCTGTGGCACATAGCCGCTTTACACGTTCGTCTATTTCTCCGTCTGTCTGCCAGTCTTTCTGTCTGTCCGTTCATGCGTCCGTCCGTGCGTCCATCTAGAGAACACTCAAACTACCGCCATCTCGCATACCCTGTGGCACATAGCTGCTTTACACGTCCGTCTACATGTCCGTCTGTCTGCCAGTCTGTCTGTCTGTCCATCCGTGCATCCGTCCGTGCGTACATCTAGAGAACACTCAAAATTCCACCATCTCACATACCCTGTGGCACATGGCCACTTCACGCGTCCATCTACCTGTCCGTCTGTTTGAAAGTCTGTCTGTCTGTCCGTCCATGCGTCCCTTCGTGCGTCAATCTAGAGAACACTCAAAGTACCGCCATCTCGGATACCCGGTGCTACATAGCCGCTTTACACGTCCGTCTACCTGTCCGTCTGTCTGCCAGTTTGTCTTTCTGTCCATCCGTGCGTCCGTCCGTGCGTCCATCTAGAGAACACGCAAAATACCACCATCTCGCATACCCTGTGGCACATAGCCGCTTTACACGTCCGTCTACCTGTCCGCCTCTCTGCCAGTCTGTCTGTCTGTCTGTCCTTCCGTGCGTCTGTCCTTGCGTCCATCTAGAGTACACTCAAATTACCGCCATCTCGCATACCCTGTGGCACATAGCCACCTTACGCGTCCATCTACCTGTCCGTCTGTCGGCCAGTCTGGTTGTCTGTCCGTCCATGCGTCCCTTCGTGCGTCAATCTAGAGAACACGCAAAATACCACCATCTCGCATACCCTGTGGCACATTGCCACTGTACACGTCTGTCTACCTGTCCGTCTGTCTGCCAGTCTGTCTGTCTGTCCGTTCATGCGTCCGTCCTCGCGTGTGTTCGTGCGTCCATCTAGAGAACACTCAAAGTACCGCCATCTCGCATACCGTGTTGCACATAGCTGCTTTACACGTCCGTCTACCTGTCTGTCTGTCTCCCAGTCTGTCTGTCTCTTTGTCCGTGCGTCCGTCCGTGCGTACATCTAGAGAACACTCAGAGTACCGCCATCTGGCATACCCTGTGGCACAAAGCCACTTTACACGTCCGTCTACCTGTCCATCTGTGTGTTAGTCTGTCTGTGTGTCCGTCCATGCGTCCATTCGTGCGTCACTCTAGAGAACCATCCAAATACTGCCATCTCACGCTTCGTATACCCTGTGGCACATACCCGCTTTACGCAGCCGTCTACCTGTCCATTTGTCTGCCAGTCTGTCTGTCTGTTCGTCCATGCGTCCACCTAGGGAACACTCAAAGTACCGCCATCTCGCATACCCTGTGACACAAAGCCCCGCTTCACGCGGCCGTCTGCCTGTCCATCTGTCTGCCAGTCTGTCTGTCTGTCCGTCCATGCGTCCGTCCATGCGTCCATCTAGAGAACACTCAAAATACCGCCATCTCGCATACCCTGTGGCACATAGCCGCTTCACATGCCGTCTACCTGTCCGTCTGTCTAACAGTCTGTCTGTCTGTCCGTTCGTGCGTCCGTGCGTGCGTCCAACTAGAGAACACTCAAAGTACCGCCATCTTGCATACCCTGTGGCACATACCCGCTTTACACGACCGTCTACCTGTCTGCCTGTCTGCCAGTCTGTGTCTGTCTGTCCGTGCGTCTATCTAGAGAACACTCACAGTACCGCCATCTCGCGTACCCTGTGGCACATAGCCGCTTTACACGTGCGTCTACCGGTCCGTCTGTCTGCCAGTCTGTCTGTCTGTCCGTCCAAGCATCCGTTCGTGCGTCAATCTGGAGAACACTCTGAGTACCACCATCTCGCGCGTCGTATACCCTGTGGCACATACCCGCTTTATTCGTCTGTCTACCTGTCTGTCTGTCTGCCAGTCTGTCTGTTCGTCCATGCATCCGTCCGTGCGTCCATCTTAAGAACACTCAAAGTACCGCCATCTCGCATACCCTATTGCACATAGCCACTTTACACGTCCGTCTACATGTCCGTCTCTCTGCTAGTCTATCTGTCTCTCCGTCCTTGCGTTCATTCGTGCGTCAACCTAGAGAACACTCTGAGTACCTCCATCTCGCGCGCCGTATACCCTGTGGCAAATACCCGCTTTACGCATCCGTCTACCTGTCCGTCTGCCAGTCTGTCTGTCTGTTTGTCCATGCGTCCGTCAGTGCGTCCATCTAGAGAACACTCTGAGTACCGCCATCTCGCGCGTCGTATACCCTGTGGTACATACCCGCTTTACTCGTCGTCTACCTGTTCGTCTGTCTGCCAGTCTGTCTGTCTCTTTCTCTATGCGTCCGTCCGTGCATCCATCTAGAGAACACTCTGAGTACGGCCATCTCGCGCGTCGTATACCCTGTGGAACATACCATCTTTACTCGTCCGACTACCTGTCCGACTGTCTACCAGTCTGTCTGTCTGTCCGTGCGTGCGTCAGTCCGTGCGTCCATCTAGAGAACATTTAAAGTACCGCCATCTCGCATCCCCTATACCCTGTGGCAAATACCCCTTTACGCGTCCGTCTACTTGTCCGCCTGTCTAACAGTCTGTCCGTCTGTGCATTATTCCGTGCGTCCAACCAGAAAACACTCAAAGTATGCCATCCTTCATACCTTGGGCACATATCCGTTTCACACGTCCGTCTACCTGTCCGTCTGTCTGTCAGTCTGTCTGTCTGTCGGTCCATGCGTGCGTCCGTGCGTCCATCTAGAGAACACTCAAAGTACCACCA
>WOVY01008274.1:0-12015 GCA_013436015.1 Rhipicephalus annulatus
ATGGTAAAATGATCAAATACAGTGGCCTAATATACCTTATATATCATTAAGCTGCCACATTTTCGTACAGCACATGGCAGCTAGTCGTAGCACAATCTGTGCACGCACACTTGTAGTTCGCTATTTTAGCGAGTTTCTTCGAGGAATATCTGTGTGACTATGACATGAAATAGTTATCTTTATCTCTGGAAAGTGTGGCGAGTGATGCCCACCATATACGAGCTATTTTTACTGCTGTAATATCTGCAATGCCTCGGATACATGAGCGCCGACCAAGGAACAGTCATTTTCTGAGTTCCGATTCTTCCATTTGGAGGTAAGTGTTGCTTTATTTCAAGAATAAGCGAGTGTTTGTCCCAGATGTTCGTGGGCGTCATTAATTATGCTGTCATGCTACCTGACTGTATGCAATGCTTATATAAGAAATCAGTTTGTGTAAGCAGCCTTTGTTAACAATAACCCTTTGCCGTGCCGTGCTATGATAGGCACATGTCTATGCAACAAACGGCAATAATTATATATGTGCAAGTGAATTCATTGGGGAAATTTAAGCAGTTGGAGTAGTTTAAGGTTGATATGAATAATCACTACATACCCAGAAAACATTAAATATTTGAACGATGAACATGTAAATTCAGTGGCGTAACCAGGGAGTGACACTCTGAGGCAGAGCCCCCCCTTCCAAAATGTTTTCTTTTTGTTGCCATCATACAGGGCACATAAATTTGGCCCAGCCCCTATTTATGATGTAGGTGCCTGCCCTCCCCAATAATTTTCTGCCTATGCCACTGGTTGAATTGTATCATTTCTTGGGTGAATTTGGTACCTTTTTATTTTGTTTTTGCTTAGTTGGACTGCTTGGCATATTGGAGCAAAACCAACTACCAAGACGTGACGGTGGCTGTCCATGAGCTACAGAAGATCCTTAGCAAAATAATAAAAAATGTAAAGAGGAGGATGAGGCAGTCTAGACTAATATCGAAAAGAATGAATACTTTTTCTAAAACATGGCCTCCTTATTGCATGAGAAAAGGCACCTTTTCCTTGGGAACATATTCCTTACAGATTTAGAGTGCTCCAAATCTCTTGCGAGAACAACTGCCATTTCCTAAAGGAAAATTGCTGGAACAACTTCTATTGCCAGCAGGAATGGCTTCTGTTTTTGGCTGGAAAGATTTTCATTTCCAGCTGGAATAGATAAATCTCGTTTCCAGCCAGAACACCTTCGATTTCCAGCTAAAACGGCTTCCACTTTCAGGTAGAATGACCTCCACTCTCTACCAGATTGGCTTCCATTTAGTCCAGAAAAATTCCGACTGGAAACTGTTTCCTGTCTCATAATCCAGCCGGGACTGGAAACGTTTTACAGCTGGAGTGTGTGTGCATATACGATTTCCTATATTTCAATGAATAGCGCAATTTTGTGGCTGACCGTGTTATGGCCCATTTCGTAGGAGAGCTGAAACATAATATAGTATGCGCCTAGTAGTTCCCTTGCTGTTTATTCTCTGATTTTGCCGATAATCCCAGCTTGCGCTAAACGTGCACACAGAAGGATGACTTGACAAGCGCAGTAACATGCGCATGGTCACTCTTACGAAGCCCGTTGGAATGCTCCCTGCGGCGGTCGCGAATACACCGTCCTGTTTGTTCAGAAGTTGCCCTATTCAGTAGAATTTGATATACAACAACTTTGACAAACGCGCCTTTTTGGCACTCTTGCACGATAGACTCTTCAACACTTGTGTGCCAGTTTATTCGAAGCAGAAAACATGCCAAAAATGGCAAACCTGGTGGCCACCTTCTTGAGGTTATGGTTCAACTTGCAAATGTATGCCACAACCTGTAACTTAGCAAGCTCCCGTTCTCTCGAGTGCCCTTCCTGAGTGCTGATATTCAGCAGAAAATTGGGTAATGGTATGCAAGGCTGTGCCAGCTTTTTTGAGTGTGCCAATTTTTACAAAGGCTGGTGTGCGCCATGTGCAAACACGAACTGCGCAACGTGAATTTAAGGCAATGCGGAGCGACACCACGCTTTACAGTCTTGGAATGCTGAGATCCTATAGCAAAAGCTCTTTTTCTACTGCGAGGCAAGCAACGCACAAAAACGAAATCAGAATTCAAGGCCAGGTTAATTGCCAAAAATGCAAAATACTAATGGTTGGAAGCACGTAAGCAAAGATTAGTTCTTTGAAATTTATTTTAAAGGCATCTAAAACGAAGTGCACCACTTTATGGTAGGTAATGCAGCATCTTTTTTTCAAAAACAATTAAGGCTTGACTGCTTATCTAAAAACATCAAAACTATGTGATGAATTAGCAATAAGTTCTACTGCCTGGTCAATAAGGGATAAAAAGACGACACGTAAAAACGGTGAAACACTAGACACAATGCAGTTGTCCCTGGCACTAAACATTATTGATTGATTGATAACTGGGTTTCGACGTCCCAAAACCACTATATGATTATTAGAGACGCCGTAGTGGAGGGCTCCGGAAATTTCGACCACCTAGGGTTCTTTAACGTGCGCCCAATCTGAGCACACGGCCCTACAAGATTTCCACCTCAATCGGAAATGCAGCCGCAGCCGCCGGGATCCCTGGCAATAAACAGTATACTTTTAAAAGAAACGAAAGCACTTTTTACGAAAGCTTCCGGAACTGTATAAAAAGTGGGTACTGACACGAGGGAGCACTTTCGAAAGATGACAATTGTCGGCGAAATAAACGCCTAAACATCGCGATGAGCGTTGCGAAGTCCTTCGATGGCGCTTTTCTTGACGTAATGATCAAAGGTATTTCGCCTTAAAAAGTTCGTTAGTTAATATGGCATGGTATGTCATATTATACGTTGATGGTGCTGAAGGGTAATTCAATGCAAGGAAAATTAATTTATGAGAGGGCTTTCTGAACTGGTAGTCACGAATGTAGCAACGCTTTTGCTATGATGGTGAATGAAGACAATCATACAGCAGTTAGAAGCTCCCACGAATAAACCCATCTTTGCGTTTAAATTAAGCCCCGATGACATTGGGAGAATAATATTAAAATAAATATACTTGTGATGAAGCAAGCATACACAAAAAAACACAACCACAGTGGTATTTTCGGGCTAATACAACTGTGGTGGTGTTCTCAGGCTAGCACTTTCGAAATAATATCTGAAACACGATACTCAATGCGTTTTTGTAGCCGTACATACAACTCGGCGCACCGGCAAAAAAAATCGCACACATCTCTCCGTTACAGAAAACTCTGTGTAGTATGTGAAGCAGCCGTGGGTAAAGTTCTCTAAAAAGTTGTTTTTAAATGCGAAGCATTTCTTAACGAACTTTGGCGACCTTGAGAAGCGTATCTATCTATCTATCTATCTATTTATCTATCTATATATCTATCTATCTATCTATCTACCTATCTAGCCGCCGACTACTTTTATATCTCTCGGCCATTTCGATAATGCTATCGATACAAAACTTGGTATAAAGTAACATGAATGTATGAAGAACATATTAGAGTAGTCATTACAAGAAAATCTTAACATGTATGCCTTGAATGTCATGATTTGCATTTCATGGACCTGCAGCTCCTCCGGAGGTTTCAATTACATGGCATGTTGCAAAACTGGTACGGTAAGCATATTTGCATGGCAAACATAAGTGACAGATCATCACATAAAAATTGTGACATGCGTGTCATGTAACAATATGACTACATGCTACGCTCATGTGCTCACTGCCGTGTCGCTAGCGTCACATATACCAAATTTAGTATACCAGTACGTGAATGGATGACGGAGGTATGTGAGCGGTGCAAACATGATAATCATGAGATGGGTGTCATGTAACAACATGACTACATGCCACACTCTTGATGCGCTGGCGGCTGTTTCCGTAGCTTCACTTATACCAAATTTGGTATTACTGGACGTGAATGGATGACGAAGGTATGATACTGGTGCAAGCATGATAAACATAAATGCCTGTCATGAAAGAACATGGTTACATGCTTCGCTCGTGATGCGCTCATGGCCGTTCGGCTAGCTTCACATATGCCAAATTTGGTATTACGTGACGCCAATGGATGACGAAGATATGTGATTGGTGCAAAAGTGATAATTATGAGATGCGTGTCATGTGAGAACATGACTACATGCCACAGTCAAGGCGCCAATGCATTTCGACGTGACGCGGTGCGCGTGCTCAGCGGCGTTCCTTTCGTTGCGTTACGCCAGCTTTGCCACCTCAGCTGTCGGTCCTGCCATATACTCGCAGACGCATGCCGCAGTGCCTTTCTTTGACGCATGCGCGTTTCAGTGCGTCCAGATTCCCCCCGTCACGAAAATAGGGAGATGCAGTGCTGTCTGGGTAACGCATAGGCACGAAATGAAGCATGTCTCATTCCGCGCCGGTTGCCGTCGGGCCGTGCCTGGCGTCAGACTATAGAGTACTCGCGTTTCGCTAACGTAGCATCGCTGTGTCAACGCTACATTGAAGTATATTGGGCCCTTTATGATGCACTCACGGCCGTTTCGCCATTGCACCACACATAAGAAATTTGGTGTTACGGGACGTCAAAGAAGGACGAAATATTTGACTGGTGCAAACGTGATAATACTGACACGCGTGTCATGCAAGAACATGACAATTTACCACGCTCATAGCGTGCTCGCGGTCGTTTTTATTGCTCACACATACTAAACTTTGTATCACGTGACGTGTAGAGATGACGAAGGTCAGTAACACATCCAAAATGATAATCATGACATGAAAGTAACGTATGGCATCATTTACCTTCACCTAGTAATGTTGTGCTTATTTTAAAGTGACATATCAACATTTCTCTTTCGTGCTTTGCATATCAGCCCTTTCCCCTGTTCGTGGGATCTGCCTTTTTTTATTCACTACCGTTTTCCTTTGTGGCTCTGCCCGCAGCCGCTTTGCCAGTCGTCTCCTCCGGTGCACTCATGCTCATACCATCAGTTATACTCCTAGGACATGTGTGCGACAGAAAGAAGAGCAGGAGTTTTGACTATACAGAGCATCACAGCACCACTGGCGTGGTCTCCACTGATACCAAACCACGCGCCGGAGTGGAGCAACCGCCCTACCACAGAGACAATTGGAGGCGCTCCGAGTGCTAGGCTACGATGACGGGCAAGGGACAAAGCCCAACCTGGCCCCGGGAACTGTCAAGTTCAAGTGATCACCTGTAGGGGCTAAAATCAACCACGGCGCGTTTCTGCTTCAAACACTTAAAGTGGATCTACTAACCTCTCTCGCCACTCGCGCTATTGAACGTTTTGTAGGTGCGCCCTTGTGGGGGCCAAGTTTTACTTTTAAAATAATCAAATATTACATCTTTGTTTACCACTATGCATAAAAAAACAACTTTATTTTCTTTCAAGTAGTTTTTCCTAAGCATGTGCTGCGTCATCAATTTTTTGCAATGGTTTCTGCTCCAGCTGACTCGCGGCCAGCAGCAGGCTATTGACGTCATCATCCCCATTTCAAATTTTTTGGCAGCCAACGGTTGCGTTTCTAGGTACCGGCTCGCGGTACGTTCGGTTGTGATTCGGGCTGTTTCATTTCCCTGTAAATTTTTCGAGCCTCTCCGGCTGACACACTTTTGTTCATTTTGTTTGTTTTTACTTGTTCAAATGCTTTCGCGAATGGAATTCAAGTGACTTCCGGGGAACGAAGCGACCATTGAAGCTTTCATCGGATGAAAACCCGCTGCAAGCCCGGGTCGGTGAGTAGAAACCACTTCAGTTTTTTTAAGGACGGTTGCTTGCGGAGCTAGTTCATTCATTTCAACATATGTGGATTTTTCCCCATGAATGCGTAGGCGTCACACGGTGGCAGCACATTGTAATACTAAATTTTAAAATTCTTTGTCTCATTCTGTAACCGAAAATGCGTGCGCTACTTGCGGCGTGGCTTCACGAGGGAACGAGTCACTGACTCAATAGTTAATTCTGAAATTCTATCACCAGGTAACACCAACCAGGCCGTTGCGATAAAAGAAGGCAAATAAATCACTGTCGCCTCGCATGTGTCTTCGTAGCTAGCTCATATATTAGTGCAAAGAATGTACGAGTTAATAGTTTACCACAGTCGCATTTGAGAAACATCACTAAAGTATGGGTGTAGTTTTGTTATAGTGTTACAATGAAAGCGCCACATAAAAGAGAAATACTTCTTTTTCTTCCACAGCCTTCTGGCCCACCTCACATGGAAGCAGCTGTGTACACTGGGGAAGGAACCTGCTAATGACATGCCTCGTGAAGAAGCAGCCCTAAGTGATACACGTGTAAGGAGGTATCATTGCATATATGTATAAAATACTGCTGTTTATTATTTGCCTGAGTTCATTTGTTTACTTTGTAAAATTTCATGCATTCGCTATGCATTGATTTTACGCATTGATATATGGTGATATTACTTGTTTTTCCAGACTGCCAATCAACGACAGAATGACTACCCCCGAATGTCCACTCTGGAAGCACGCTGACATATCTGACTGTCCACTACAATAGGTCATCTCTAGCCTCACACATGTAATGCTGTATTTGTGAATGTTTTACCGTGCGTATCGTGGAGCAGTGCTTTAGATTGGCCACAAGCATTGGCTGCCTACCGTAGCTTGCAATCTACCCTTCAATTATGTTGCAAACTGTAACACTATTAGATAGATTGTGCGGTACTGCTGAGCTCAACAACACGCTGGTTGATCCCAGCCACATTGGGTGCACGTTAATAACCCCAGGTGGTCTAAATTTCCGGAGCCCTCCACTACGGCGTCTCCCATACTCATATTGTAACGGATATAACAACCTCACAACCAGGACGTCCTATTTACAAGGTTTAATAAGGGCGAACTTGTGCCCAAGCCAAAAGAACTACACAGTAGCTGGGAGAAAGCAGCGAACGCTCGTCGTCCTCTTCTTCTCTTCTTTTCCTTGGCCGCTGCTCGGTAGCAGCTCGTGCACAGGCTGGGCCGGCTCGTGCCTTCCGGCGGGCTTCATGAGTCGTAGCGATGCCGTCAGCGTTCCTCTTTTAACAACGTCTGCGTTGTACTGCGCCTTAACAATTCCTCGTGGCATTATCCCCCCTCTCAAGCGGCATCGCCCCGATGCTTGCGATGAGGCTGTTCAGTACTTTTTTTTTTTTTTTTGTGTACAAGTTTGTAAAAATGAGGTTGCAGTACGTCAAGGGATTGGGGTGGCTAGGTTTGGAATCGGTCGTAGTACGGTTTCATCCGTACAATGTGTACACGCTCCGTGGGATTGCGTCGCCTCGAATGCAGGTGGCCTGCAGGCTTGACTTCGTAGACGAGGTCATTGTGTCGCTGTACTATCTCGTAGGGGCCAAAATACCGGGAAATGAGTTTTTCGGAGAGGCCTCGTCGTCGTACTGGAGTCCATATCCACACTTTGTCGCCAACGTCATATCGCGTGTCAAGTCTTCCTCGGTTGTAGCGGTCGGCATCGATGCGGTGTTGGTGGCGTATTCGGTATCTTGCTAACTGGCGGGCTTCTTCCGCTCTTTGTAGAAAGTCGTCAAGATCGGGGGGTAGTCATCTTGGTCTATTGGTAACATAGCATCCAGTGTTGTGGTAACAGCACGACCGTAAACTAGTTCAAATGGGGTGATTTTGGTGGTCTCTTGCACAGCCGTATTGTAGGCGAAAGTGACGTATGGTAAAATTTCGTCCCACTTTTTGTGCTCGACATCCACATACATGGATATCATGTCCGCTAGAGTTCTGTTAAGGCGTTCGGTCAGGCCATTGCATTGAGGATGATATGCAGTGGTTTTCCTATGAACAGTGTGAGTCATGTTGAGCAGGCACTTCAAAAGTTGCGCCGTGAAAGCCGTTCCGCGATCGGTGATTACAACCGTTGGAGCGCCATGTCGCAGGACTATTTTGTGTACGAAGAATTGGGCCACTTCTGCTGCCGTTCCTCGTTCCAAAGAGTCTGTTTCGGCGTATCTAGTTAAATAATCAGTGGCCACAACGATCCATTTCTTGCCGAGTAAAGATGTCGGGAAGGGTCCAAGGAGGTCCATTCCAACTTGGCGGAAAGGCGCTTTCGGTGGATCTATAGGTTGTAGAAGGCCCGCTGGTTTAGAACTTGGTGTTTTTCGTCTTTGGCACTCGCGGCATGTTTTGACGTAGTGTTGCACTGAAGCTAGTAGCTTGGGCCAATAATAATGGAGACTGATCCTTGCAAGCGTTCGCGTCACACCCAAATGTCCAGATGTGGGCTCATCGTGACACGCTCGAAGTATTTCTTGTCGCATAGTTGCTGGAACGACAAGCAGGAACTTTTCGCGGTTGGGCTTGAAGTTTCTCTTGTAGAGAACGTTTCCTCGGAGGCAGAACGATGCGAGGCTTCGAGAAAATATACGGGGTACTTGTACGTCAATTCCTTGCAGGTGTTCGATAAGCGGGAGTAATTCGTTGTCTGTACGTTGGAATTCGGCTATTTGAGTGGTCTCGACAATTCCTACGAACGGAAAGTCGTCTTCTTCTGATAGTGGTGTGTCTGTAGGAGCCCGTGACAAACAGTCGGCATCGGTATGTTTTTTGCCAGATCGGTATACCACGCTTATATCGTATTCTTGCAGTCTGAGGCTCCACCTTGCTAGTCGTCCGGATGGTTCCTTGATGTTCGCCAGCCAGCAAAGCGCATGGTGATCGCTGACTGCCTTGAATGGTCTACCATATAGGTACGGCCGAAATTTACTGATGGCCCAGATGACGGCAAGGCATTCTTTTTCCGTGGCCGAATAGTTTGTCTCTGCTTTTGTTAGAGTCCGACTGGCATAAGCTATCACTTTTTCTTCACCTTTCTGCCACTGTATTAGAACGCATCCAAGGCCGATGTTACTGGCATCTGTGTGTATTTCCGTGTCGGCTGTCTCATCAAAGTGAGAAAGAATCGGGGGGTTTTCTAACCTCTTTCTCAATTCGTTGAAGGCGCTTTGTTGCTCGTTTTGCCACTGGAAAGGCACATCTTCTCTCGTAAGTCTCGTTAAGGGTTCTGCGATCTTTGAAAAATTTCTCACAAATCGTCTATAGTACGCACATAGACCTAGAAATCTCCGTACTGACTTTTTGTCTGTTGGCACCGGAAACCTTGCGACGGCGGCCGTCTTATCAGGATCAGGGCGAACACCTTGGGCGCTGACGACATGCCCAAGAAAACGAAGCTCTTCGAAACCTAATCGGCACTTCTCTGGCTTGATTGTCAAATCTGCCGAACGGATTGCCTCTAACACTGACCGAAGGCGCTTGATGTGCTCCTCAAATGTAGCCGCGAAGATGACCACGTCGTCTAGGTACACTAGGCAACACTGCCACTTCAATCCGGAAAGCACAGTGTCCATCATGCGTTGGAACGTTGCCGGCGCACAACAGAGACCAAACGGGAGAGCCTTAAATTCATAAAGTCCGTCCGGGGTAACAAAAGCAGTCTTTTCGCGATCACGTTCATCAACTTCGATTTGCCAGTATCCACTTTTCAGATCTAGTGATGAGAAGAACTTGGCACACCGAAGTCGATCTAACGTGTCGTCGATGCGTGGAAGGGGATATACATCCCGTTTAGTCACAGCATTCAGTTTCCTGTAGTCGACACAAAACCGTAGCGTGTTATCCTTCTTCTTGACAAGCACCACGGGAGATGACCACGGGCTGTTAGAAGGCTGGATAACATCATCTTCAAGCATTTCTCGTACCTGCTTCTTGATGACTTCCCTTTCCTTAGGGGAAACACGATACGGGTGCCGGCATACCGGCCTGGTTGTCTCGTCCGTTATGATCCTGTGTTTTGTAATGCTCGTGCGCCGTACCTTTGAACTGTTGGAGAAACAGCTGCCAATTCCCGCACGAGGTCGTATAGCTGTTGACGTTGAATCTCTGAAAGATTAGGATTTACGTATATTGTGTCGCAGGCATCAGATGGAAGTTTCACATTCGGTGACGTCGTTTCAAGACTGCATATTCTGTCACTTCACAGAACTCATGAAGAAACGCTATTGCCGTCCCTTTTGCGATGTGCTGGAATTCGTTACCGAAATTCGTCAAGAGGATGTCTGTGCACCCGTTTCGCAGCTGGATAATCCCTCGTGCCACACAAACGCCTCTTTTCAAGAAAACATCCACGTTGCTCTCCGCCACACCCTCGTAGTCGCTGAATGTATCATTATTCACGAGAACCATTATACTGCTCCGTGGCGGTACAGTCACATCATCGTCGACGACGCGCAGTGGAGTGGTACATCGTTCATCTGATCGTGCTACCTTTAAAGCTTGCTCCGTCGAAAAGGACACGCTCGACCTCTGTAAATTGATAATCGCACCATTAGCTTGTAGGAAATCCATTCCAGTATCACTTCCCTCGAGCACACAGGCAGGACGACAAAGTCACCGACGTAAGTGAAGCCCCGTATCATGACCCTTGCGGTACATCGGCCGGAAGGGGTTATGAGGTGACCACCTGCAGTACGTACTTGAGGTCCACCCCATTCGGTCAGAACTTTCCTGAGTCGCTTCGCTAATTCGTAACTTATCACAGAATAATCCGCACCAGTATCGATCAAAGCATTGAGCTCTAGTCCGTCAATCACCAACGGCAAGTCTGAAGTAATTTTCTCTGTACTGCACTCCTTTACCTGGAAACAGTCGTCGTTATCAGGCTCGTACCGCAGTGGAGGATCTTCATATCCCAAGTCGCCAGCGGCCCTCGCCTCCACAGGTCGCCCTCTTCAGTTTCCCGGATTTGGGCTAGGCGAACGCTGCCTAGACGTGCTTGGGAAGGGACGTGGGCTAGACGAGCGGTAGCGCATAGGGGATGGTGAGCGTGGTTGATGACGACGAGGCGGGTCAAATTCCCGACGTGAGCATAGGTATTCTTCATCTCGGAAGGTCTTTCGCCGTTTCGGGACACGGTGCATTGATGGCGAATCCCCTAAGACCAGCTTGACGATATCGGCAGAATCGGTACAGGTGGCCAGCCTCTCCACAGTGGAAACACAAGGGCCTACGTGTGGCATCTCGCCACACATCGCTCTTCCGTGGCATCATCTCTCTCGCACGAGGTGGAGTGCGTGTTGCCTCTACGATTTCAGGCGGGCTGCGCATTGTCTGCACATAAGTACTTGGTGTCTCGATCGGCGAACAGTGCAGAGTAGGTCGCCTGAGCACCTCGGAGTACGTTACCGCCCGTCGTGTCGCTGGCACATCACTCCGCGGCTCCCGCATGGCCTGTCGAATTTCTTCTCGGACAACTTCAGCAAGAGACAGCTCGGGGGTGGACATCAGGTGACTGCAGTTTCCTTAATTCCTCCCTGACAACAGACCGGACGAGCTCCCGCAATGTGTCAAGATTATCCACGACGCCTGCTGAGTAGACTCCTGCGGATGCACCGGCTACGTCGCGGTTGTACTGTCGGGCTCTCTGCTGAAGCGTCGTTTCGATGGTTGTTGCTTCCGACCGAAACTCAGCAACAGTACGGGGCGGAGTTGCGGATGAGAGTCCCGCGAACAATTCTTGCTTTTACCCCGTGCATGAGGTGGCGCACCTTCTTGTCTTCCGTCATGCCAGGATCAGCTCGCTTGAAAAGGCGGGACATGTCTTCGATGTACATCGCGACAGTTCGTTCGTTCGTTGAAATCCGTGTGCGGAGAGCTGCTTCCGCCTTTTTCCCGGCGATCACTGTTGGCGGAACGTACTCAGTAGCTGCCGCCGAACTCTTGCCACGACGTCAGAGATGCCTCGTGGTTTTCGTACCACACTCGTGCAGAAGTCTTCCAACGCAATGTAGACGTTACGCAGCTTGCCTTCCTCGTTCCACTGATTTAGATTTCCCACTCTCTCGAAATGCTCTAACCAGTCTTCGGCGTCCTCGTATGGGTCACCATGAAACACCTTTGGAATGACCGGTTGGCTTACGATGAGTTGTGCCGGCGTAACTTGGCTCGTCATGGTGGTGGCGGCGCTTGTCTCCG
>WOVY01008275.1:0-15106 GCA_013436015.1 Rhipicephalus annulatus
GGGTGGGGGCACTTGTTGGAGGTCTTGAAAAACACTCATTTTAATTAGTCGTCATTGAGTGAATACTGCCGTTACTTCATTTTTTGATGTGTAAGGGGGTGGGAGGGAGGGAGGGTTATTTTTCGTTTTTTACCTGCTGGCTACGGGCCTGCATCACGGCACCTAAGCTTGCTCAGGTTCAATGACGAGGCAGTATGAGTAAAATGACGTCGATTTGCGCACTTTCATGAACTTCCAATACGCATTCATAAAATATTTATTCGTTGAATATTCGTTGATTGGATAAAGCAGTTGAGACACAAATATTTTCTTTCCGATTCCCAGGTTCATTCTCACAATTTCCAGAACAAAGATTCATCTATCGGTGTCTCTTTTGCGTTCTCGGCGAGCTGTTTAGCGTACGAGTCTTTCGCTATATTTCGCATGTCTGGCCTGCCCTTTCTGTACATATAGTCCCAAAACTCGCCATAGACTTTGGTGATTATTGTGCTGTTGCCTTGAAACAACGAAAAATTTTGGAACTCGGGATGTACAGTTACTTCCACTACGAATTCTGTAGTGAATATGCTGGTCGCTACGAGGTATGTTTTTCCTGTAAGAAAAAAAAGCAAAGAACAATAATTTAGCAGTGAGTTTGAACAGAAGCATATTATTAAGTGAAATATTTTGCTAAGTGTTAAAATTATTAGGAAGAATAATGGTGTACGCAGCGCAATATCGACTTCAAGAAATAAAATGTAAATGAAGAATCGGAAGTAAAACACGTTATGCCTGTCTCTATGAAGTTTAAGCGGAGCACACAAATGTCATCCACCTAAAAAAAGTTTCCCAGGAGGAATACACACCAATTTTACCGGGCATTCGTCACGGAAATGCGCTACTGCTATCGTCAGGCGTTTAGTCAGGCGTGGTAGGCAAAACCGCTGTGTCTACCACAGTAAGTGTTGTGTTTTCGCTTGTGCGTGCGCTTTTTCTCGTCATGCACAGAAGAAAAAACGATGTATCGATGAGCTGTCACAACTATTTAGGCGAGAACAAACGATAAATATCATATAAGAAAGTGTTTTATTCCGCAGTCCACCACGGCTCTGCTGACGTATTTTTGTAACGGTTACGACGTCGTAGAATATATACTGAGTGATTATAGTCAAAACAGATTTTTTCGGTGCGCATCAAACATATGTCCCTTCATTTCGCATCGCGAAGCCATGAGGCCACGTAGCGTACGTCTTCCAGATCCTTGACGGGAAGCTATTTATATAGACTACTTTTAGCAAGACATCTGGGTGCTACCACATTGGGCTGTTAAGTCTATGTTTTCTTAGTTTTTTATAACATGACGTGAAATTCAAAGTCATAAAGCATCGTATGCACATACCAAACTTTTTCATTCGCGTATACTACCGTAACACTGGTCGTTTAGTTGTTAATGATACAACCTATATAGGTTGATTTGATTGATTGAGTACGTGGGGTTTAACGTCCCAAAACCACCATAAGATTATGAGAGACGCCTTAGTGGATGGCTCTGCAAATTTCGACCACTTCGAGTTCTTCAACGTGCGTCCAAATCTGAGCACACGGGTCTACAGCGTTTTCGCCTCCATCGAAAATGCAGCCGCCGCAGCCAGGATTTGATCCCGCGACCTGCGGGTCAGCAGCCGAGTAACTTAGCCAATAGACCACCACGGCGGGGCCAAACACAAAGGTTAACACCCTAATATGGCGGTTCTCAAACCAGCTAGTGAAAACGTCTGTACACCATATACCGGTGGCGGTCCTCAGAACTCCGCAACTTCAGTGCGCTTGCATAATCAGTAATGAGTTGCCACCTTGGGCGCGTGCTCTGGGCGTACTCAAAAGATTCCCCGTGCGTCGTGATGTGCACTTCCATTCGCAGAGCGTAGTCACAGGGGTTGCTCTGTACACCTTGGGCTTCCACACTAAGTTTGCTGTGACGTCACAGTGGTAAGAGAGAACATGAAGGTCACTTCAATCGCCGCCGCGGCCGCGTTTCTGCAAGGAGTGTGCTGCTCACACATAGAGAAGTAAAAATTGTAACGGTTCTTTGTGCTCGCATCACGCATATTCTTCTCAAGCACTGTGTCCACAATTGAGGACGCGAAATTTGAAGGCACGTCGAAGGCTGCATGCTTCTTAAAACAGCATGAAACTCGGTGTGCACATTCTTGCATGCTTCCTGGGTGAACAACTAGCAGTGATTTAATTTCATTTTGCTGCGTATTGCTGCAGGCCATCACTTTGGTGGAGACAAAACCATGTTCGATGATCATTCTACGTGGCCGGTCCAGAACCAATGTGAAAAGTACGCTTTCACCACTTGAAACAAATACAACAACAAGAACAACAACAACAACAACAACAAGAACAATAAAAACGGCAGATCTCAGATACTGTGGGAATCGATGATATGCGAATCACGAATGAGGAAGGTGGGTATGTCACTTTGAAATCAGCACAACGTTACCAGGCGGACGTAAATTATGCCGTGCATGACTTCCATGTTATAATTATCAAGATTCTTGTGTCATTTACCTTTGTTGTCTATTCACGTTGCGTGATACCAAATTTAGTATCACGTGACGTGGTAAGTGGGGCCAGCAGAATGGCCGCGAGCACACTATGAGTTTTGCATATGTCAATTTTTCCATGACACACTTATGATTACTATGTTTGGATGTGTAATTTACCTTCATCATCTATTCCCGTAAGCTGATACCGAATTAGGTAAATATGGAGATAGCGGAATGGCCGCGAGCACACTACAAGCGTAGCATATAGTCATGTTTTACATAACACGCATGTCATGAGTATCATGTTTGAACGCGTCATTCACCTTCGTCGTTTAAGCACGTCACGTAATATCCAATTTGGTGAAGCTAGCGAAAGGTCTGCCAGCGCTTCATGAGCGTGGTATGTTGTTATTTTCCTATACGACGCTCATGTCATGAATATTATCTTTGCATCATCAGTCGTATACCATCGTCATTTATTGAAGTCATGTGACACCATATTCGTGTCTGTGAAGCTAGCGAAATGACCGTGAGCGCATCTTGAGCTTGACATGTAGTTACATTCTTGCACTGCATGCATCTCATGATTATCATGTTTGCACCAGTCATGTACCTTCATCATCCATTGACGTCACGTCACATGAAATTTGGCATACGTGAAGCTAGCGAAACGACCATGAGTGCACCATGAGCGTAGCGTGTAGTAATATAGCATGAAAGTCAGGACATGCATGTCATGATTTCCACGTTCTGATCTTTCATTTATGTTGGTCATGCAACCATGTCATACCGTACCAGTTTTGCAAAATGTCATGTGAACGAAACCACCGCAGGAGCTGCAGAACATAAAATGTAAAGCATGACATTCATGACATACGTGTCATGATTTTAATAGTATGACCAGTTAAATATGTCCTTCATACAGTAATGGTATGGCATACCAAAATTGGTAATCAATATCATTATTCAAACGACCAGTAGAGCTAAAAGGCTTAGACGGCTAGATAGATAGATAGATAGATAGATAGATAGATAGATAGATAGATAGATAGATAGATAGATAGATAGATAGATACGCTCAAAGTCACCGAAGTTTGCGAAGAAATGCTTCGCCTTGAAAAACAAACTTGGCATGTATTTCGGGTCAAACATTTGATTTTTTATGCGATAGTGAAGCTGGCTTGTAATCGACTATATATATAATTAGTTACAAAATTATTACTTCATTGCGGAAATTCGCGCAGAAAACAACCAATTCAGTCATTTGCGTTCTTGGAGTATAATACTGCGAATTCGAGGCGTTACTGTAAACAATGTAAAATGTATAATGTAATGTAAAAAATGTAAAGTAAGCGCTAAACTGCCTCTGTGAAGGCACGTTTCACTTTCCTGTGTAACCGATTCCTGAACAGAGGGATCATCCATGTTTCTTTTAAATGCTATCTATCTATCTATCTATCTATCTATCTATCTATCTATTTATCTATCTATCTATCAATCTATCTATCTATCTATTCATCTATCTATCTATTATCTATCTATCTATCTATCTATCTATCTATCTATCTATCTATCTATCTATCTATCTATCCATCTATCTAGCCACCTACGACTTTTAGCTCTCCTGGCCGTTTCGATAATGGTATGGATACCAAGTTTGATAGGCACAACATGACTGTGTGAAGAACATATTTGACTAGTCATATAATGAAAATCATAACATCTATGTCATGAGTGCCTTGATTTATATTTCATGGTCCTGCAACTCTAGCGCTGGTTTCGTTCACACATGCATGTTGCAAAACTTGTATGGTATGGCATGATTGCATGGCGAACACAAGTGACAGACCCCAACATTAAAAATTGTGACATGCGTGTCATGTAACAACATGACTCCATGCCACGCTCATGATGCACTCGTGGCCGTTTCGCTAGCGTCACATATACCAAATTTGGTATTACAGTACGTGAATAGATCACAAAGGTATGTGACTGGTGCAAACATGATAATCATGAGATGCGTGTCATGTAACAACATGACCAAATGCCACACTAATGATGCGCTTCCGGTCGTTTAAATATGCTAAATTTGGTAATACGTGACGCCAAAGGATGACAAAGATATGTGATTGGTGCAAACAGAATAATCATGGGTTGCGTGTCATGTGATAACATGACTACATGCCACAGTCAAAACGCCAATACAGTTCGACGTGACGCGGTGTGGGTGCTCGCCGGCGTTCATTTCTTAGTGTCACGCCGGCGTTGCCACGCCCGGCGCTGGTCCTGCCATATATACTCGCAGGCGCGCGCCACACGGCGTTGCTTTGACGCATGCGCGTTTCAGCGCACCCTACGTCCCTTCGTCACGAAAACAGGGAGACGCAGTGTTGTCTGGGTAATGCATCGGCGCGAAATGCAGCGTGTCGCATTTCGCGCCGGTTGTCTTTGGTCCACGCCAACGGACGCTGGTCGTGTCTGGCATCAGACTATAGGCACCGTTCAGTTGAGTTTACCAGTGTGACTGCAGCGCTAGAATACATAGCCTAGGGTATAAAAAAGAAAACTTGAGACGGCTTTCATGAACATGGAACGTGACGCGAGTGTGCCGAGCCCTCCATCTGTTGATGGATTGTACCCGCGATGCATTGCGGACGCGAACACGCGTCTCTTTTCGGCGTGCCCCCAACGGCGAATGTCAGAAACTTTGAGACGAGACAGTGTGAGTAACGCAGCTCGCTCTGGTCAGTGTGCGGTGTTTTGCTAGCGTAGCGTTGCTGTGACCAGCGTGCGCGCGCGTCAATGCTACATTGGAGTACATTGGGCACTTCATGATTTGCACGAGGCCGTTTTGTTAGCTCCACAGATACCAAATTTGGTGTTACGTGACGCAAATGAATGCTTAAATATATGACTGGTGCAAACATGATAATGCTGACAAGTGTGTCATTTGAGAAAATGATAACATACCACGGTCATAGCGTGCTCGTGGTCGTTTAACTAGCTCCACATATACCAAATTTGGTATCACGTGGCGTGAATAGATGACGGAGGTAAACGGCACATCCTAACATAATAATCAAGGCACGAAAGACAAATACGGCATCATTTGCATCCACCTCGTAACGCTGGGCTGATTTTAAAGTGGCATATCAACTAGTATCATTCGTGCTTCGCATATCGTCAATTCCCACCGTACGTGGGATATGCAATCTTTTCTTATTGCATGGCATAAACATAGGTTTTCTTCATCGTTCGTAATTTGTGGGTGCTGACCCAAATGTAGCGGTTTCAATCCTACTGGCGGTGGTCGCATTTCGATCAAGATAGATTGTATGAGGGCCGCGTACTGTGGGACGTCAACGCAACTTAGAAAACACCCTATGTCTGAACTTCCGGAGCCATTCATCATACTTCTTGCACCTATAACCCTGGACAACCAATCAATCAATCAACCAATGAATCACTCAATCAATCATTTACGAGCCCAGGAACAACCATCAAGTCTTTGTGCAGGCTCACGCAAAAAGCAAACAATATAGCGGTAGTGGCACGTATAACTCTATCGATTGTATATGATCGTGCTTTCACGCATAGAGTGTAGAGTGGTGTCAGGTTTCCTCGTGTTGAAAAATTAAGTGTGGTGCTTTTTTTATGCGCCTCATTGAATTCATGAGTGCTGTTGGTGCCGTGCTAAACTAAAAATGCGTGGGCTTACCATGTATGTCGACACCGAAAAAATACGTTATTTCTGTATACTCTAACGTAAACAATAAAGCAAGGCTGCTTGGGAAGCAGAGCTCCTTGTATTCGTGACAAATTTGTAGTATGAAATAACACGAGACACAATGGAAGTGTGCGGAGCATCGTGCGAGTGCCTGGAGATAAACAAAGAGGGGCTTTTACTATACACCAATGAAAAAAAAACGTCACTCCTGCATTGCTTACATCAATCTTAGGTAAAAGCAATCGCTCTCGACTGGCTGCGGCTGGCTAGGCTCGGCGTGTGCATGCGCGCGCGCAAGACCCCCGTGATTGAGGAGAAACATGAACGCTGAAGGAGGAACGTTGCTCCATTGGTGCCTGCCATGAGAGGGCGCGACGGGTAAAGCGGCCGAAAGGGAGGAAGTCGCTGCGCCGAAGGAGGAACGGAGCCTGTTTATATATTCTCACTCCCCTCCCTCCTTTTTTTAGAGTGTTGTGGAGGGTACACCCGTCGCTCCAGTTTGTAGTGTTGGAGCAGTGACGAGTAGTTGTTTTCTACTACCTCCATCTCTGCAGCCACGTATCGGGTATCTTTTGGTCCTAGGGCAGCCCAGCTGACGTGCTCGCGGGCAGCGGCGTGAGCCGCTTTATTTCCCTGTAGACCTTCGTGTCCAGGAACCCAGATTACGCAGGCATATGGATGTGGAGAGCCTCGCCGCCGCAGGATGTCAATTGCGTCGGCTAAGACGCGGCCCTTCACATAATTCCGGCAAACGGCTTGCGAGTCAGTGAAGGTGGAGAAAAAATTTATTCATCCCAAGAGGGATAAGTGCGGTGACGGAGTGTCAGCGGAGCCTACCAAGTGTAGGTCTCCGCTACCCTCTTGGCCCAATCCAACATCTGGTCCTTGACCTCGGGCGCTGAGCTGCACATAGCAGCTTTCACTGCTTCTTACTATTAATGTGTACAGAATTGGGTGGTGGGTTTCGAGTACACCCCCAACATGATGTGGTCTTTGTTGACAGAAAATGCACAAAGCGGAGAGGTATATCGCAGGGTGCATACGATGGCGAAAATATGGGGTAGGAAACGTACGGGTCTGTAACTGGCTTCATAGTATTTCTTGGTAGCGCGAAGCTCCATGATGTAAGCGGGGGTATATAGTGTGCTGTAGGCGGTAGTGATTTGTTATATCGTGGAAGGTCAAAAGACGATCTTTCGCGCTGAAAAAGGCCGCATGGTCTAAGGCACCATCAGAGGCCTGCGCTCGGCCGGTCATTCCTCGAGCACAGGTATGAGCCATCTCATTGCCACTCAACCCCACATGCGAGGGCGTCCATATGAGAGCAATGTCATGCGTGGGAGGATGTTTTTTAAGAATTGAAAAGACAGTTGATGAGATGCGACCTGCGCTGAAGTTGCGTATGGCAGTTTTGGAGTCACTTAAAATCTTAGAGATATTGCGGATGGAGAGACCTAAAGCGATGGCAGCCTCCTTTGCCTCCTCCGAGAGTTGACAGTGATGGATGCCGTTGTGAACGCCTTGCCATTATAATCGACAGCAGAGAGGGCATAGGATGAAGAGGATGGGTATTCTGCCACATCGACATAGAGCACAACATTGGCTCCATGCAATATTTTCTGAAGAGCTTTGCTCTTTGGATTCTATGCGTAGTGTAATATGTCGGATGCATGTTTTTAGGAGGGGGTGGTATGAGTAATTGTTCGTGTATGTTTTGGGAAATGTATTTAGCATTGGTGAGTGAGGTGAAGTTAATTCCGGCAGACGATAAAATGTGGCGACCTGCGCTAGTGGTCGCGATCCTTGCGTACTGAGCTGTTAAATGGGCTTCAAGGATTTCACATAGGGCATATATGACTCCTGTCTGGTGTAGTAGTGCGTTAGAGGTATTGATTGCAATGCCTAGCGCGTATTTGTAAACTCTGCGGAGGAGGGTGTTGACCGATTTCTCCTCTGCTAATTTAAGGTGCAGGTAAGGGAGGGTATATGTGATTTTAATAATCACAGAAGCTTGTATTACACGAAGTAACTCCCACTTTCGGAGCCCTCCATTTTTCCCTGGGATTCTTCTCATTATTCTTAGGGTGTTTTTAATGGTATTGCGTAAAGCTTCGAGTGTGTACGTATTCAGTCAGTTGTTTTGGATAAATAAACCTAACACACGAATGCGTGATGCTTTAGGAATGGGGCACCCATTTATGTGAACTTCGATCATTGGAACGTGTTTGTTCCGACGATGAGTTAGTACAAAGAGTAACTCTGATTTAGTTGGGGTACAATAGAGATTCATCTTAGATGTTAGTGCTGTTATTACATCTACAGCTGCTTTTAGGGTGTCTTGAATGTGTCCATATGAGCTTCCTTTCACTCATGAGGTGATATCATCGGCATAGATGCAGAGGTTCAAGTCAGGGATACGTTGAAGAGCGTTGAATATAGGTAGCATAGCCAGGTAAAAAGGATTGGAGAGAGCACTGAGCCTTGAGGTGTTCCGAAGCTGCCTAGTGTATAGGGTGAGGAATGTTCTGGTCCTAATGTTAATGTAGCTGTGCGGTCTGTGAGGAAGCTTTTGATGTAAGAGTAGATTTTAGCGCCACAAGAAATGCAGTTGAGGCCAGCATATATAGCTGAGTGGGCTACGTTATTGTATGCTCCGTGTATGTCCAGACCGAGGATTGCCTGAGTACCCTCGTTCTGGTTAGGAGTTATGATGTCGTGTTGAAGGTGAAGCATCGCATCTTGCGCTGAAAGTGAGGGCCTAAAACCTATCATTTCTGGAGTCAGTAGTCCATTATCCTCCACGTGTCTCTGGAGGCGTGCAAGCACAACATGCTCCATAGTCTTTCCGAGACACGATGTTAAGAAAATGGGCCTCAGACTTTCTGCTAAGGGAGCCTTGTTCGTTTTAGGTATAAATAGGACTTTGGCATCTTTCACGAAGGTGGAAGGGTGCCCGTGTCAAAACAGCCGTTCAAGTACTCAGCCAAATCTTTAATAAAAATAGGGTCAAGATTTCTAAGTAATTTGTTCTTAACGCGGTCGGGACCTGAAGCCGACGTGGTACGGAGTGTTGCGAGGGCATGCCTAACTTCCGCTTCCGTTATCGGCGCATCTAATGACTCATTAGGTTTTCCTGTGTAAGATGGTATGGAATCCTTATGTATATGAGGTAAATGCAACGTGCGGAGTTTATCGAAAAGCTGTCCTAAATGGTACTGTGCTTGTGTAACAGTTTAGTGATAGCGTGAGAGTGTCGTGGACGAAAAATTCTGGCGTCTAGCAGATGTCTAAGAAGTTGCCACGTTCGTTTATTACTGAGGTGGTCATGCATCCCTTCACAAAGCTGACCCCATTGTTGTGCCGCCAATTGAGTCGTGTATCTCTCGATGTGTTGCTCTAGCTTCGCTATCCTAATGCGGAGTTTCTTGTTGTGGCGCTGGTGTTCCCACCGTCGCAGAAGTGGCTGTTTTGCTACCCACATACGGAGAAGCTTGGAGTCGAGAGTAGTTATCGGGGTGTTGGGCGTGGAGTTTTCATGTGAATTTCAACATCTTTTTGAAGCTTTTGAGTTCACTCGGTAAGGTCTGCAATACGAGAGGGAGCGGTGCATTTGCGGGTCACTCTAAATTTGTACCATTCTGTGAGCATCAGTGGTTTAGGTGCAATGGGTGTGTGTTTTAGTTGTTGTGTAATGCTATTTTAGTAATGATCACTACCAAGATTAGTTTGGGTGTTAGTACAAACCATTGTGGGGGCATTGTGAGTGAGGGTAAGATCGGGGGTTGTATTGTTGTTCACACTGTTGCCCAATCGAGTAGGCTCCTCTGGGTCGTTATGCAGTGTAAAACGATGTGTCTGAATATGGGACCAGAGGGCTCTACCTTTCGGTGTAGATGTGGTGTAAACCCACGCTGGCTGGGAGGCGTTGAAATCCCCCACTATGAGAAGAGTGTGTTTGCCTGCCGAGGATGTAGCTCGGGCAAGTAGAGAATCGAAGCGGTGCCTTTGCTCTTGTGGTCTACTTTATACGTTGAGAATGTATAAGAATGGTGAGTTAAGTTTATCAGATAGTATTTGGAGAAAGTCGTGGACAACTTCGATGTCAGCAAATTTGGAATAGGTAACTGTGAGGTATTTCTGAGTTAAGACAGCAGTGTATGGTTTAGTATCAGCCGGGTTTTGATGCGTTCTATAACCTGGCAGCTGCACTGCACCATTTGTTTCTTGTAACGTAATGAGTGGGGGAAGGGGTACTTTGTGATTTGATATACTGCAGGAGGTTTCCCTTTTTTCGGCGAAACCCCCTGCAGTTTCATTGTCATACGCAAAGTTCAGTGCGGTTACGAGGAGCCATTTTCACTAGATTGATTTGGCTTAGGTAGGGCAAGCTCTGGACGGTTAGCGTAAACCGTGTCGATCCACTGCGTGACTCTATCTAGGGTTTGTTGCATCGGTAACAAGATTGTTGTATCGAGGCCACGGACTCATGTAGCTTCTGCAAGGAAAATGTGGAGAAGGTAATAAAATTGTCTAGTTATTCCTCAAGTTTGGCTACTTTTTCTTTCTCTTTGTCAACCTTCTATAGTTTCGCTTAGACTTGGTCTACTCGCTCTTTGAATGACAATGTGGGAGTCGAGACTTTTCGTTTTTGCGCAGGTGGTTGAGCGGGGTGCCTAGCTATAGGGGTGGTTGAAAGAGGAGCTTGTGCTTGTGAGATAGGTGTAGGGGAGAAAGATGAGGCGAGGAGGTGTGGGAAGGTAGATGGTTGTTTGAAGGACTGAAGCTCTAGGCATAGTTTTACATTTTCAGCCCTCAATTCAGCCATCTCATCCTGCAATAGTTTGAGCTGTTTTTGAATGGAGCTTTCAGGGGAGGCTACATCAGCCCAGCTCACCTCGTGTCCAGGACCAGTCCGAGGGCTGAAGTCTTGATGCATGCTTTTGTTGTGGCTTCGGCTGCGACTTTTTTGGCTTTGCTGTCTTGGGATACTGGGTGAGCGTCCTCTAGGGGCGCCCTTGCAAGATGGGCTTGGGTCAAGAAATGGAGCTCCATCTTGCTGGGAAGTTGAGGGTGCATGCTTTGGTTTTGGGCTTGTAGAGCTGTGGGCACTGGGGCGAGCCGGTGGGGTGGTCACTGTTGCACGCCACACACTTAGGTTCACATTCATGATCAAGGAGTGGGTTCCGAGTGCCACCCATTGGACATAAAGGCTGAGGGGCGCCTGGGCATACGTCTGGTCTGTGGCCAAGCTTGCGGCAGAGATTACAGGCTTCCGTCTTATGACGATAGGGTACGCATATTGTGATGCCACCCTGATAACTTATATGGAAAGATAAGCGCGTGCCTCTGAAGGTGACCAAGATGGACGTTGTGGAACCCATTCGACGTCTGGTCAGGATGAGGCCTAGTCTGTCATAGTCCAATAGACTTGACAAAATGATTTGAGATGTGTGTTCCATAGGAATATTACGGATGACCCCTCGGCAGGTATTCGATAGATCGGTAATGAGGGGGACCACTTGAAAGCTGCGCTCGTCCATTTTGATGGATTTGATACGGTGGTATGCTTCACTGCGTGCCGAGTCTGGTGTGCTCATGAGCAGAATGTTTATTACAGAGTTGATGCGGTATTGGTCATGTAGGGAGCTTGTGAGCGCTGCCGCTTTTAGGACGGAATGTATGAGCTTCGGAAGTAGAGTGTGAGCACAGCTGAGGCCTCCACGTATTCGCAGAACTATTTTGTAGTCGTCCGCTGGAAGTAGAGGGGGTCTGGGGCACTGCGACGAGTCGATGGGAAAGCTTTCTGTGACTCTTCTTGCGAAGTGTTGATGGCAGGCGTCGATTTCTTCGGGGATGAAGCAGACTTTCTGGCCCTTGCATACACTTGACGCCAGCTGCCTTCATCATCGTCAAGAGCTTCGACGGAGGGAAGCTCCTCTTCCTCTGTTTCGTGGATGACCATGTTGGTAGGCCTAGCCGTAGGCCTAGCCGGTAAGCCCACCTAGGTAGTCGAATGCTGCCAAAAAAATCGATCTTCGTGGATGTGAACTGCAAAGCACTCACTTGAAATAACTTCAGATGATGTTGTCGATTCCGTGAAAAGCTTCACATTTGTTCAAGTTGCTATTAAATGATTGAGCAGTCAGAAACAGGAGTTTTGCCGGAGCGCTTGCGAAACGCGGCCGCTCCCGTTGGCGTCTATGGCGCGTCTCCGAGTCAGTGAAAATCACCGCGGCGCCTTTACAAGTGGTGGTGGCGAGAGCGATTCCACTTCTTCCGCTGCTCGTCTGAGTTGCGTGCCTTGACTGTGGCCGATACAAACTCTCGGCCTTAAGAGTCCACGACGCTGATAGCATACGCGTTTCTACGGGGGTACTTGGCCACGTCGGTATAGTAGGCATTTGGGTCTTGCCTGAACTTTTGTTGAAAAGCTTCTGCTCTAGCCTTTCGTCTACCTTAGTGAAATATGGCGTGCATGTTGCGTGGGATAGGCGCGATGGACAGGGATCCTTGAACGTCCACCGGGATGCGCATTTTCCGGTCTGGATTCGCAATGTGCGATTGGCTGTAGTTGAGATACCGGAGTACCGACATCCCAGTGGGCGTGAGCTTGAGTCGTTCCAGCTGGCTGTTCTTGTGAGCATCCGCATGCTGTTGTCACGTGTTGTGGACACGCATCTTAAGGGGAGATGCGGGCCGACAAACGCGAGTTTTTTTTCAAAATTACTGATTTTTTTATTTTCGTCTGTTTTGATGAGATTAGTACCTCCACTGTTATGAAAAAAATACTGGTTGAGACTTACCTGGAAATGCTTTAAAATCGCATCTAAAGAGCACAAGTTGTCTGTTGAAAGGTCCAAAGTGTGCAGTCTTCGAGCACCTTGTTGCTGATAATGCGCCGCCACTCGCCATTGTTGATCGCTTGAGTCGAAGAGTCGAGCTTCACTTTTCAAATAGCAACAGTTTCCTTTGCTGATGCAGCGCAAGAAATAATAAAAAGAAGCACGCTTCTGCGCGTTTTTCAAGCACCGTGACTTGCTTATCACGTGGTACGAACGGGGGACCGCCATTAACCGCTGCGCGCCTGAATGTGCTGTGAAGCCTATTTGCGGGGTCCATGTCTTGTCGAGCAGCGGAGCTGAACAATCCTTTTCTCGTGTAATTAGCTACGTTATGAATAAAAAAAAGCCATTGCTCACAAGTGAAAGCGACGGGTTCTGTAGGAATAGGCGATGAGCAGCTGATCCAATTTCTGGCAGTTGTTGGCTTGCAAAAGCCAATGCGTCAAAAGTCATTCAAATCAGTCAGCCGTAAAGTTTGTGATGGGGCAATGAATGACGACAGCGCCAATCTTGTTAGCTCGAAAGAACTCGCAGTGAGAGAACTTAGCAGGGATGACATCGCCTATATGTACGGCGGTATGCGGCACAAGCATGGCCGCAAAATGGCATGAAACTAGACTTAGTTTGGATTTCGCAGTCCTGTCGAACTGCTTCCTAGCTTGTAGATGACACACGCCTCTGTCAGATGGAGCGGAAGTTTGGCAAGTCTTTCATGGCCCTGTCTGTTAGCAAAATGTCTGTGAGGATTTGGCTCGAAAAAGTCGAGAGGGACAAACTTATAGTGCTGGCGTATTTTAGTGGCAGTGGTCACTACAAGAGGAAATGTTGTTTTTGTTTGTGAAATTTATCAGATTTAATGAGATCTTCTATAAATAAAAACTCCGTTCTAACTTCAAAACTCATTTTTCTCGAAACAAAAATTTTGCCCATTTTTTCCAAAGTATGACAAATGCAATTATATAGTTTAAATTTCAATATTTTCTTGTATAATAAAAAGTTGTATGTAAACCTTAACTAGGGTAGGTGATATGTGAACTTTTTACATCTATTATTCTTCACTCTTATTACATATTTTGTATGTGCTTCCTAATCAGTTATTCGCATTCTACACTTTATTTCAAATAATATGAACTATGAATGGTAAATAATTACGGAAGTTCAGGAATGAAAAGAGGGGGGGGTGGAAAAAGGGTTGAGGTTTCCACTCGGTCATGTTGCAGAGCTAAAATTATGCAACTTGTAAGAAAAATAAATATATATTCGAAATAGCACAAAAAGTTCCATAAACAGCTCAACTTTTATTGCTTTAGAGTGAATATTACAAAAAAAGTGTATTCGAGTAGCCTCTCCCCTTAAGAAGTTGTGAAATAGAAGCCATGTGTGGTAGTCCCATGGCGGTTTCTGTTGCCTTCCTTATCATAATATTAAGTTTTTCTATTTCCGCAGTTTTTAAACAGTGATATGGCGTGCCGTACGTGATGCGGCTGGTGAGCAGAGCTTGCATTATTTGTAGCGTGTCGTGTTTTTTAAGCCTATTGCGTTGGTTTGCGATCCTCTTGACGAGGTGCGTGAGCTGCGAGAGAGTTCTCTAGGGTCTCGGTATGGTGGCCGCTCCCGATATATCTTTGTGTATGTGAAGTCCGAGCACCAGTAGCTTATAAACTTTCGGAATAATTGTCCCGTTGAGGGTGATGCAAGGGTCGGGCTCTTCCTATATGGAAGGCCTGCCTCTCGTTCTTGCTTTGAGCACAAGGTGCTGAGACTTTTCGGGGGCACAGTTGAGGCCGCAGTGTCGGAGATACCTTTCGATGGTGTTTACGGCATCTCTTAAGCAGCTCTCTTGTCTCCCGATGCTCGAAGCCTTGGTCCAGAGCGCGATATCATCAGCGTAGATCGCGTGCCGTACATCTGGTATTTTATCGAGAACCTTAGGCAGAGTGATCAAGGCCCCGTTGAACAGTAGCGGTGACATGACTGAACCCTGTGGCGTACCTCTTTAAGGC
>WOVY01008276.1:0-12189 GCA_013436015.1 Rhipicephalus annulatus
CGGCCCTCAATACAGTGTCGCTTGTGTTGGGCTTAGGCGCATATTTTCAATAATATGCCTTTACTGGTTGTTCTTTATTTGTTTCATTTTTATTCTTAGTCTCTTTTGAATGCTCAATCTTTTTTCTCAGCCTGACAAGTGTGGCACTCGCGTAGAGACAAAGCCTGTCTGACTCCGAAATTGTCGGGGATAACGTAAAACAGTGGCGACAGCCACGCACAGAAGTCGAGGTGCAATATGTCTGCTATACATCGCTAGGTCTCGACGGTGACAGATATTTTAGGTCCTGCCGAATAAACCGACACCTTCTCATACGTTCACCATCGTTGCCATTGGACGTGCTACTGCTGCACGCGTTCATTCTCGCGTACTCTCTCTCCCGTTCACATCCACACACTCATTCATTCGCATTTTCGGTCTCGTCCGCTTAGACTTAAGGTCACACACTTTTGGCGCACAAACCCGCGATCATTCACACATTTTGCCACTCGCTAACGTTTTCATACCGTTGATATGTGTGTTTAAATATGGGTCAGTGTACTAACGTTTACATACTGGCGATATGTGTGCTGAAATATGAGTCAGTGTACTAAGAGAGAGAGAGAAGGAATGTAGGAAAGGTAGGGAAATTAACTAGACTATGCGTCCAGTCTGCTACCCTACACATGGGGAGGGGTAGGGGGAGTAAAAGAGAGAGAGAAGGATAGACACATGTCACATCACACACACAGTGCCGAGTTTCACAGGCGGTGCCTCAATGAATTTGCTGACAAGTATCACAGGAGGGCTCGTGTGGCTTTCTGTGCTGATGTGCTGCGCGACCAGGCTCCTAAGATCTTTGCTTCATTAAATGGCCGGTCATCGAGTCTATTCAAGGCACACTGGAGAGTCCGGCGATCTTCATCAAATTGGGCACAGTGGCACAAGAGATGTTCAATAGTCTCTATACAGTTGCAGTTTTCACACATGGATGAATCCGCCGTGCCAATGCTATGGCTGAATGACTTAGTAAACGCTCAGTGTACTAACGTTTACATACTGGTGATAAGTGTGCTGACATATGAGTCAGTGTACTAACGTTTACATACTGGTGATATGTGTGCTGAAATATGAGCCAGTGTACTAACGTTTACATACTGGTGATATGTGTGCTGACATATGAGTCGGAGTACTAAAGTTTACATACTGGTGATATGTGTGTTGAAACATGAGTCAGTGTACGTATACACGTGACCGGCACGTCGGCTATTGTGTGCAGCACTGAAGCGGCGACTGCGTAGCATAATTTCCGGCCCTGCGCGTCCCACCGAGCGTTGTTTTCCACGTGCTCGCTGCTTTTTTTGTGCGACGCGACAGACGGACATGCATACAGCGCGTTCTTCCACATTGTACCACAGATCGTCGATGGTTTCGCGCTGCGTTCAAGTAGCGTTCGTGCCTAAATATCCGTTTCTGTCTCAGTGACCGGTATACGAACGACGATAGTTTTTTTTTTTTTTTTTTTTTTTTATTGGCGCTAGTATGCCCTACGGCATCAGTTAAATAAAAAGGAGAAGTTTTGTTTCCTGTATGAAGGCCAGGAGTTGTCGATGCAGTGGACCGTGCGTCCAGCGCGTCAAGTCAGGTGGTCGGCCGGGGTGGTGGTGAAGGCCGCGTAGGTGGCGAGTGCGAGCCTGGTGAAGGCCCGGGCAGGTTCCCAATAGGTGATCAAGCGTTGCCTCTGTGGCTGGGGCAACGCAGAATGGGCACGTCGTTGGGGGAGGCTGTGCACCAGATGTCCATGTAGCCCGGATTGCAGGAGTCAAGGCGGCGCCCACACGAATCCTCCTGAGCGCAACCTCCTCTCGGCGAGTTAAGCCGCCGGGAAGGTCGGATCCACGCGGAGGAATGAGAGCACGCGTGGAGCGCCGGAGGGTTTCTTTGTGCACGAGCAAGCTGTCCTTCGGGGACAAACGAAGTAGAGGCAGCGGGTGTTGAACAGTCGCTGGATGGCAAGCGGCATCTGCTTCCACTTGAGCCGGTGCAGACCGGCGGGTCCACAGAACGCGGACAGGACAGGCACATGAGTGAATCAGTCGATGTATATCGGAGGCTATATCGATGGAGCTGGTCACTTTTCGCAGCTCTCGAACTGCCTGCGTGGAGTCCGTATATACAAGCAATTTATCGTGTGACAAAGAATCCATTTTGGATATCATAACTGTTAACCCGTCCCGTATAGCAGTGAGCTCCGCTAATACGGATGGGAACGGTGCCTCTGTTACGTAAGAGCAGATATGTTGGATTTCAGGTTGCGCGGGGCATACGAGACTGGTGTGCAGAACGCAATTATCGATAGCTGCGTCTACGTATACCGCTAGTGAGTTCTCGGTGGTAGTGACGATGCCCTCCTGCGCCGCTTGTCGGGTGGATTGTCGCAGGCGGGTCAGTGGTCGGTTGTCACTGGCCTGTGCCTTGAGCCATGGTGGAACTTCTGCCACGGGTGCGTCAGGCTGTGGCAGCGTTGAATCATAGTAGTGAGCTAGAGCTGCCGCCGCAGGAACAGCTTGACTCTTTAGGTAGCGAGCGACTCGACGCTGGTGTACAATTTCGTCGATGGTGTTGAGCTGCGCTTCCGCCTGGAGGGTCGTGATAGGTGTCATACGGGGAAGGCATGTAATCGCCCTCATGGAATCTCGGTTGGCGGTTTCGAGCAAGTCCCAGTCTCTCAAAGTCAGTCGTTGAAACTGAGCTTGATAAACGAGCCGAGGTTGTAGGATTGATCGCACCAAGATACGGGCCATTCGAGAACAGGCACCCCCCGTCTTTTGAGAGATGCGACGAATGAGATGGAGGGTATTAGCACTCTTCCGGCGAGCAGAGCGAACCCACGCATTCGCAGAGCCAGATGCGTCCAGTTCGACCCCGAGCACACGTATAGTGGATACAGGGGTGAGGGTATGGCCATTTAGGCTCAAACATATCGGCGTCTGCAGGAGGCGACGGCGACCTCGTCTGTTGGTGATAGACATGAATGCAGTCTTCGTGGCAGATAGTGTCAGTCCTATGCGCGCACACCAGTCCGACGCCTTGTCGAGAGCACTCTGGAGTGCCTCCTGCTGGCGTTGAAGGTCTGGATGTAGTGTCCACACAGTCAAATCATCGGCATACAGGAGGAAGAAGGCATCTGGAATGCGTGCTAGTTGCCACGCGAGGGGCAACAGGGCAATATTGAAGAGTATCGGGGCTAGAACCGAGCCCTGCGGTACACCCCGCTTCATTACAAAGTGTCCGGTTCGTTCCTTGCCTACTCTGATGCAGAAGGTACGGTGTGCCAGAAAAGACTCCACAAAGTCGCAGACGCGAGGCGGAAGTTGAAGCCATTGCATTATGTGATTGATCGCAGAGTGGCTGACGTTGTCGTAGGCCTTATGAACGTCCATGGCGAGAAGGGTTCGAATGCTGCTTGATCTTCTTCCCACAAGCACCATGGACGTCAAATGATCTAGGCCATCTTCCGTGCCCAGGTGCGGTCGAAAGCCAATCTGGGCCGGATGGTACCAGGCGTGCTTTTCCAGCCACCAGGAGATGCGCGACGCCAACATGCGTTCAAGAAGCTTGCACAACGTACACGTTAGAGCAATCGGCCGAAGATTAGAGAGGCTGTTCGGGTGCTTTCCCGGCTTAGGTATCGGCACAACTTCGGCATGCTTCCACGATTCAGGCAGCCCTCCGGTCGTCCAGACTGCGTTAAGCGTGTCCAGCAGCCACTGCAGTGCAGGGCCATCCATGTTCTTGAACACTTCATAGGAGATCCCATCTGGTCCTGGTGCCTTGCGTACTTTTGCCTGGTCAATTGCTGCCTGGAGCTCCGCCATCGTGTATGGCGCTTGCATGCCTTCGATGTCCGACGGACTGGGAGTCACGCCAACCTCCGGAGGCAGGTTACACGGACAGTCGAATTGTGGTGGGGCCAGGTTGTAGGCCGGGAAGAAAGCCTTAACTATTTCTGGAGCGAACTGGCTTGGCGTGCATCCAGAAGACAGACACGCACTGGCCGCTGGGTCCGGCGTACGGGTGCCTAGTTCCATACTCCGGAACGTTCGCCATATTGAGGCGGTTGAAGACGATGGACCGAGTGACGCACACCAGTCCATCCACCGTTCGCGGGCGAGACGCTTCTCGCAGCGACGCGCCGCAGCGGTGAGTCTGTTGAGGTTATCACGAAGCTCAGCGGCTGCCGGATCTCGGTTTAAGGCCAGCTCTGCACGACGGCGTGCTGGCCCACAGACGCAGAAGATGTAAATTTGGATGTGGTCGGTTCTCCTCTACCCAGCTTGACTGCGTGGCGGCTTGTACAGCTCTGGTTAACACCTGCAATGGATCAGACGATGTATCAGCAATCGAGTCGTTCAGTTCATTGCGGAATAAGTCCCAGTTGGTTGTGTAGCATCGACGTCGGAGGCGGCGCTGGTTATACGCGGCCAAACCAATTTTCAACGGATGGTGATCACTCCCCCAGCAGTCTGGTTCTAGGTCCCACGAAACGTCACACATGCCCAACCACCACGAGAGATCGGGCGCATAAGGTGGAGCACAGGGATGATCCCACCGACGTGTAGAAGTAGCCGGGGCATTCAGAAGGACAAAGTGCGCGTCTGTAAATGTGTCTAGCACGATGTTGCCTCTAGCACTGGAAGAAGGGTAGCCCCACGACTGATGAGGTGCATTGAAGTCTCCCCCAACTAGTACTGGGCACCCAGGATAGGTTTGACGCAGGTGAGCCAGCCACCCCAAACGCAGTCGAGGAGCGCTGCCACTATACGGACGCACGTAAACTGAAACCACAATCACGTCAGTACGCGGAAGTCTAACGAGCACTGCCACCACTTCTTGCCACTGGTTACACCACTGCAGCAGGGGAACCTGCGTTTGAGGATATGTAGTCACAACATACACTGCAGCCTTGCCTGGAGGTCCCAACGCATTGGTGCAGCGTCGATCAGGGATGGTTGGGGAATCATACGCAGTGAATCCAGGGATGCGTGGAAGCGAATTCGTTTCTTGTAGAAGCAGGCACCAAGCGGGGAGCTTCCCCAGCGCAAGGCGATAGCGAAGCTCACCAACTTTATTTGCAAGTCCCCGGCAGTTCCACTGCAGGACACAGTGGTGGCGCGTTGCTTTCAAAGGAGTGGTCATTGCGGTGGAAGGTTGGCGAGCACCACCTTTGAAAGCTCTTGCAGTTGCCGGGCAACAAAGTGGAGGAGCTCTGCCGGAGTCATCTTGACTGGTGCTGACGCGCTTGCGCAGGATAATTCAGGCACAGAAGCAGCGTACGGCACGTCTGTACCGCGCATCGCAGTTGGTCCAGCGGGTCGAGCGAGATGGGTTCTGCGTTGAGCGAGGCGCTCGACTTCCATTTGGAGCTGCTGTATCTGTTGGTCAAGCTTCGCCAGATCGTCTGTACCCGTAACGCTCAATTTAGGCGTATTCGCAGGCTGCTGAACACGTTTTTTTGCCCCGCTTGACGGCGTCGCTGTACGTGGGGACTTCATAGCAAGCATTTTCGGGTTCTACCAACGCTGGTGTGTCCTCTTCGGAGGGGGACAACAGTTCAAACCGGTTGCTAGTCGGAATGTCGGCGTCCCTTTCTTCTTGTGTCACCGAACGCTGGCGGCGCTTGCGTTGGCGACGGGCTTTGAGAGCCTTCTGTTTAACTGGACAATCTTTGGACGTTATTTCATGATCGTCCGTTTGGCAGAGCCCACATTTGTACGTGCGCGTCTCGACGGACTCCATGGAGGTGTCTGCGGGTTGGGGACAAGAATCTCGCATGTGACCGGTACGAAAACACCGATAGCAGTGTACCACACCGGGCTTGTACACATGAAATTTCAGGATGCATCCATAGTACGTAATGCGGCTTGGTGGCGTTCGAGGCCCTTGGAGAGTGACAAGGCACGTGCGTCCACGGCCCATATAACGAGCTGTTACAATCTTGTGTGTGGAGCAGGTCAAAGCAGTGATAAGGCCCTCCGGCGATTCCCCTGGGTCAACCCCAGAGACCACATACCGACGCAAGTCCGAGCCGGAACTCAAGTACGCTTGCACCTGTACAGTACAATCAGCTGTGACTGGCAGAGTTTGCAGGTGGGTGAGGCGGTCAACGTCTGCTAGCGAACGCACCCATACGGATACGCTGTTGGTGGGATGGTGAATGGAGAAACCTTGAAACGCGGTAGTTTTGAGGCAGGTGTCGAAGGCTGACTGAAGGAGGCGATTTGACAATTTTGATACGTCGAAGCACTCACGAGGTTTTACGACGACTTTGTACTTAGACTCGGTGCCAGGCGAGGCGACAGCTGCCGGAGAGGGGCACTCCCGCTTGCTTGCCGGTGTGGCTGAAGCAGACAAATCATCTATTTCCATTTGTGAGTCAGCCACGCGTTTCGCACTGCGTTTCGGAGCGGATGATGGTTGTGATGGCTGCGTCATAAGCTCCGCTGCAGCCATCGTTACTGGTTCACATGAAGAACACGGGAGCGTTGCCGCTGCCAGATGCAACCGGCGAGACGCCGGAACTGTCCTGGCGAGCGTCCCACGCACAATGTTGAAGTGAACGGCACCAAGGGTGGTTAGTCCAGGTCGTCGATGGTGTCCGGAAGAAGAGTGCTTGGGGGCGACCCCACGGCCTCGTCCAGGGCGTCCGGCAGGTCTGTCCTTATCCGGTGGGGCCAGAGAGCTGGGCGTCGTTGCGTTGAGCCAGGGCGCAGAGAGTGAACGACGATAGTTATAGCCCGAGAACAAAACGACGACACAGAGACAAGGCCACGAAATACTCTGTGTCGTCGTTTTGTTCTCGCGCTATAACTATCGTCATGCCATACCAACTAGCCCAATCTGCCACATTTCTAAGTTACGGTATACGAAATTTAGCTTTTGCAAGACGTGCGTGCCGCCGCGAGTCAGTCTACTCTCGGCTTGTTTACAGAGCTTGCGCGCCGATAGTTAGACACGAGGAAACATTGCCTGAAAAACGTATTCGTTGCGACCCAAAGCACGCGTCTTCTTTTCAAGGCTGCTGCTGATCGTCCCGATCGAGGTATGCTAAAGTTTTAAGCTGAGACTGCAGATGCGAACCCGTAGCTTCTTGGCGAAGCAAATAACGGGCTTTGAAATTTGTCTTTTAACTATTCCTCGGAGTCAGATATATATAGTGTAATGAAACGCGGTTGGAATATCGACTACACGCGCTCGGCAACAACGCACCACTTCTCAACGCTAATCCAGGATATCCAGAACTTTTTTTGTGTGCGTCTTCCGCGTAACTTCACGGAATATCGCGTCATTCAGCGATTTAACCACGACGGTCTAATCTTTGAGACGCCAAACAGATCCTGCGTTAAACGTGCTGTTATACTGTCGTTACTTCGGAAATATTTATTTCATCCATTAGTTACATGCTTCGCCCCGTTGGACATTATACAGTATTGTCCGTTACATAACAATGGGTACGCGAACAAATGAATTTAATGCGTGGACGAAAAAAAAAATCATTTGATGTGATATAAACAATAATCGATGGCGAGCTGTTGCATTCTCTAGTAGCTTTGATAAAAGAGGAATAATCCAAGACATTATGTTAGCTCCACAATAAAATTCCCTGACCTTCGAGAAATGGTCCAGTCTCGATGATATATAGTATTGTTCGGGTTGCTCGCCTGATTTAGAATAAGGCGCGGCGCCAGCGGAGGTTATGAAGGGGCTGGAGCCTTCTCCCCCCCCCCCCCCCCCAGAGCAAGCATATAATTAAAACCCAATGCGTTTGTTCCCCGCCTCCCTGCTCCCTGAAGGAACTCGCTTCTCGTGAGCCCCTGTGTAGCATAATAGTTGTTTGCCGTAAGAATCAACTGCAAAGCCGGATCTTGGCTTGTGGTGGTGCCCGCGATGCCTAATATAGTCCGTCCTACACCACGTTCCAATTTCGAACATGTGGCCTCGCCCCTCTACTCCTCCCCTTTCCCAACCAGTAAATATAAAAAGTACGTGAAGGCATCTTGCGCAAACAGCTATTCCAGTAATCGCCTCTTTTCGATATAAACCCGCGTTTAGGTGCCATGCTCTATAGGGAATCAGCTGTCGTTTCGCGCCGCTGCTGCCACTGCTGCTGCAGAGCTGAATCCATTGAGTAGGCAGACTTCCGTCGATGATGGACTTCCGGCAAAGCGTCGCCTCATCGTATTGTGTCACTAGCTATTACATACGTACATAGTCAGCACCGACGTTCGCGAGAACTGCATCGCACTAACCGGGGGGGGGGGGGGGGGGTTAGACAAAAATTGGGTAACGATACTGGGTCGTTAGGTCAAGGGAGAAAGAATGAACCGCAAAGAATTCGCCGCGGGATCCAAAGTGCATTCGAAATGCGATAACCGTTTGTGGGGCGTTCGTTCTCGGCATTATACGATCTTTATTTTGAGTGTTCACACTACATCCTTCTATGGGCCTGACATCGCACACGATTGCAACGACCTAATCTTGCGAGCCTTTTCTCAAGGTATTACGACATGTTTAATTTGTTTGACAGAAAATACGCTTCTTTTATTTTTGAAGAGAACATTTTACTTTACTGAAGAAAAATTCGGTAGATCCCACGTACTAGGGAATCGACGTTATGCGAAGCATGTGTGTGTGTGCGGGGGGGGGGGGGGGGTTTATTGAGCGACACGTCATGAAATGACGCCATATATATGCATAAATGTTTCACACACATGCATAAGTTGTGGAGTCGCAGATGCTTATATAACAGTTGTTGGCACTTGCGCAACGACGCCAGCTGGAACATTCCTCTTAGCCACACCAGAAGCTGGTATGTAGCGTTGATTCTCGCGAGGATGCCGGCCCTGGACACTGCTGCATAAATCAACTTCAGCACGTGGCAACTAACCAACATTCACGTTAACCCAACGTCACGGCTGTATCAAATGAGTACATAGTAATGTTTATAAAATTGGGTAGGCAGCACTGAAACCACCATTGACGTTTCACGAAGATTAGCGTCTATTTCAAAAGTAGTTCGGAGACCTGGCGTAGGTAGCTCTGTGGTAAAATACTTTCATTGCCACGCAAAATTCTTGGGTTCGATTCTAGCTGGGACCCTGACATTTATTCCTTGCATTCGTCGGGCGGGCGCTGCCTACATTTCTTAACGCTCGCGCGTTAATATTGTCCATGTGTGTTCTCGTTGTTCGGTGGTAGATTACTAATTTTAATCACCTGTGCACATACCCGCATACCAGCGGCACATACCGCCCATGGGTATGTGCCACTGTCTGGCGAGAAGTGTTTGACGACGTACGCGAAGGGATTGTGACATTATTCATGTCTTGACTAGCGCGTCGTATCCATCAAACCATCTTACCCTCCCATGCTAATTTTTGTTTAAGCCAAGTAGCACCCAAGCGTAAGCGGCTAGACAGACGGATGGACAGACAGACAGATAGACAGACAGATAGATAGATAGATAGATAGATAGATAGATAGATAGATAGATAGATACGCTCAAATTCGCCTAAGTTCGCGAAGAATGCTTCGCATTAAAAAAAAATACCAGCAGGCTTTACAGTGCCCCAAATATAGTAATATCGTTAAAACTTCGCTACAAACGTTTGTTATGTACAGCTGTAATCACTCTTCGAGCTGATATCACTGATAATCGAGAGATAACCGAGTTGTAGCAAGAGCATCGAGATCACATTTGCGATGCATGTCCTCTTGCCATGTGATAATATTCGACGTCCTGCCAGTCACAAGGAACGCACTCCCTTGGAAATTAAACGGCCATTATTAACGGAGAGACGAAAAGGTCATGACCTTGAGCTACAAACCAATCAAATCTTATTTCCCGCCAGATTCCGTTTGTTTTCTTCTACTAACATATTCAACTCTAGATTTTATCATTATATGTGTTTGCCGTTTCTGACGTACCGCGTTAGTCGCCAAACTCTAGCATAGAACATATAGTAAATGGATATATACGCACCACATAGCGCCGTTGCTGGGCGCTAGTTCGAACACTTATGTCGGTTTAGTAGTGCATAAGTTTAATGCTATGGTTATTGCCGCTACTGCAAAGCATCTGTGACCGCTATGTAGGCTCCTGGCCGGGGACCTTCACATCAGCGCACATTCGCCACGCCCATCAACGTGTACCGTCCAGTAAGCACTTTCTGACGCCTCCGCAATTAATTAAACCTTATTATAGTGGCGACTGTCATCATAGCGCAAGAACAGAGGGGTAGCGGCCTTTTTTGTCCCGAGAAGAAAAAATTGAAAGGAACAAAATGGGACTTTGCTTTTTTCGTCCATTTCTAATGCGGGTGTAGATGAAGTGTCATTAAAGTCTCAACACCCATTCGAGTGCTTGGCGATCTCGTTGGAGCTTTTGGTGGTTATTCTAGGGGCTAGCTCCTTGTGCAACGCTGTGTACGCAAACTTGGAAAGCTTCGAGAAAGCACTGCGAGAGGCGACAGCGCGGGCAACATTGCGAGAGCCAAGCAGCGGCGTCGGGTGTAGCTCCACCCAAGGTCGCTCCGCTTTTTTTTGACGCCGCTGCTCGAAGCGCAAAGCACGTGCCATCGCCGCCCAGCCTGGTGGAACAGGCTCCAGAAATATCGCGACACGCGTGGCAGTCGTGGCAGTCCATATTCGATCGGTGTACTTACGCGCTGTACAGAACGTGGTCTGCAAAGAAAGGGCGTCGCTTGCAATGCTCTCCTCTCCGGCTCTACACGGTATACCGTTTCGCACTGGCTTTGTCAGGGCACGCCGTTAGCGCATGCGCGAAGGGTTGGGAGGTAAACTTATAATGATGACGATGTGCGGATTTTTGAAAAGTCGTTTTGCTTCCGACTCTACTCGCCACGCTGAACGCCCGCCAGTTCTCGTCGGAGACTAAGCCTATGAGCGTAGCGGTTATACTTAGTTGCTAACGTGGTTGCTTGGGCGAGTTGGTACGACATGATTCACATAAAGAACAGCGGCCAATAACGAGGGACAAGAGAAAAAAGGAGACAGACAGCGGCACTGACTTAAGTCAGTGCTGCTGTCTGTCTCCTTCTTTCTCTTGTCCCTCGTTATTGGCGCTGTTTTTTATGTTATACTTAGTTGAATACAGTACGTGGTTCTTGCTACGGCTACAACACGAGACCTGTTACTGGCGTTTCGAGATGCCTAACTTGCTGCATATATAGCTCTATTAGATACACGCTAACTTTCCTCTGTAAATTCGCGCCTCCGACGACTCTTTGAAGAGAGTATTATAGTCTTCGAAAGGGATCTTGGCGTGTAACTTTAAAGGACGTTATATATGCAGCAAGTCAGGTATCGCGAAACAAAGTTCCATAAACTTTTTTTCCCTCTTACAGTGATAGCACAACAATAGAGTAACACATGTGACAATTGCATGAATTGATTTCATAGAGTGTTTACCCTTCCATCTTGCCTGCAGGCTTCCAAACTAAAAGCACATATATGTACAGGGGAGATAGAGGGGAACGCGAATAGCGTGGAGCGCTTTGTTCAGTGGGTGGCAATAAAAATGTTTCTAGAATTGATCTTGATTATATCACGAATCACTTTGGTGGCGTTTCATTACTGTCCAGGCTACAACCGTTAAATTCAAAAGAGCAGGGAATGTATAGGTCACGCTGACCGCGTTTCTATCAATCCTTCATTTCTTTCACTGACAACAGCGAGCCACCTGACGTTCTTTCAGTCTTTATACATCTTCCTTTCCTCTGAGTAGGGTAGTCAACCAGATGTGTTTTTCTTAGCCTCCCTGCCTGCTGCCTCCTTACTTCTTACACACATCATCTTCAAACACTTCCCCTGACACGTTAAAAGATCAGAAAGGCGAATCACTAGGTTTGTTTGGACCGATTCCTACTCTGACGACTCTAGTGTTGTTGACTTCACCTCTGCAGATTTATTAACGGACGAAAAAATCAATGCCTAAGCATTCACTTTAAATTTACCGCCAAACTATCTGATGTTGACCCCGCCGCGGTGGTTTAGTGGCTAAGGTACTCGGCCGCTGACCCGCAGGTCACGGGTTCGGATCCCGGCTGCGGCGGCTGCATTTCCGATGGAGGCGGAAATGTTGTAGGCCGTGTGCTCAGATTTGGGTGCACGTTAAAGAACCCCGGTTTG
>WOVY01008277.1:0-27317 GCA_013436015.1 Rhipicephalus annulatus
TGGAAGGGGACCGTAGAGGTCAACACCGACGCGATCAAATGGCTTGGCAGGGCATGGAAGTGGCTCCAATTGCCAGTCGCACGTGGCAGTGTTGATTTGCGTAGCTGTCCTTCAGGACAGCACTGCACGAATTGGCGTACAAAATTGTTACTTCCGCGCGAGTAATAGCGATGGCGAAGGTGTTCGTATGTTTTGAACACTCCGGCGTGGCCGCATTGCGTATCGTCGTGAAGAGAGGCGCATACTTGTTTTCGTAAAGTGCGTCGAATGACCAGCAGCCACCGGCGGCCATCGGGAGCGTAGTTGCGTCGATGAAGAAGTTGATCACGGAGGGCGAAACGGAAAGCTTGACGTCGGAGGGATCGAGATACTGGAAGGTTTGGGTGTGCCAGATAAATATTCGATAAGAGAGGCAATCCACAGGTCACGACGTTGTTCGGTGGCAATCGAGTCGAGATTTAGCGATGACAAGGTCTGGAGGCAAGTGTTTCCGCACATCTGATCTGGTGGTAAAGGCGAGCGGGACAGGGCATCAGCGTCAGAGTGTTTGCGTCCGCAGCGGTATACGACGCGAATGTCGTACTCCCGGATGCGGAGCGCCCATCGCCCAAGGCGGCCAGAAGGGTCTTTCAACGTGAGAGCCAGCAAAGCGCGTGGTGATCAGTTACTAAGATCGTACGGGCGGCCGTATAAGTACGGCCGGAACTTTCCAAGCGCCCACACCAGAGCCAAACAATCTTTTCTGTCACGCTGTAATTAGTTTCGACTTTCGTCAGAGTGCGGCTAGCGTAAGCTACAACGTATTCTGAATAGCCGGGCTTTCGTTGAGCGAGGACCGCGCCTAGCCCGACGCCGGTAGGAGCCTTCGGGTCGAAGTGGCGAAGAATAGGTGGGGAAGTGAGCAGACGGCACAGAGTAGTGAAGGCAACGTCCCATGCAGGCGACCGGGAGGAGAGGTTCACGTCACCGCGAAGAGCTGGGTTAACGGTGACATGATAGGGCAAAATTGCGAACAAAGTGCCGGAATAGGAGCATAGGCCCTACAAAACTGCGAAGTTCTTGCATGGTCGTCGGCTTTGAAATTCTGCGACTGCTCGAAGTTTTGCTGGGTAAGGTAATACCCCGTGCTTGGACACGATATGGCCTAAGATGACGAGCTCGGTTGCAGCTTAGTGGCATTTTTTTTCCGGTTAAGCTGCAGACCAGCGTTGGTCCGACAAGTCAAAACGTGCCTGAGGGGAACGAGGTGCGTAGAAAAGTCATGGGAGATAACCACGACATCGTAGAGGTAACAAAGGCACATATTGCATTTGAGGCCACATAGCGTATTATCCATAAGACGTTCAAACGTGGTAGGCAGGTTACAAAGCCCGAAGGGCATGACGTTAAATTCATATAGTCCATCTGGTGTAATAAATGCCGTTTTTTGGCGATCGGCTTCAGCCAATGGGACCTTTCCGTAGCCAGACCGCAAATCTAGCGACGAGAAAAATTCCGCTCCGTGAAGGGTGTCAATGGCGCCGTCAATGCGCGGCAAAGGATAGACGTCCTTGCGGGTTATCTTGTATCAAACGACAATATTAACGCAAAAACGGATGAATTCGTCTTTTTACGCACCAGGAGGACGGGAGACGCCCAGGGACTGTGGGATGATCGAGTGACGTCTCTATATAAGCATATCTTCGACTTGATTGTTGATGACGCGGCGCTCTTCAGCGGAGACACGGTATGGTCTTTGACGCAGTGGCTGGTGTATGCCGGTGTCATCATGATGTTTGACTTGTGATGTGCGGCCCAGTTGAGGTTGCGACACATCGAAACAACTCCTGAATTCATGCAGAAGATCCAGCAGGTCGGCATGTTCGGTGGGAGTCAGAGTGTCGGCGATGGCACGGGCAAACGTATTATTGGACGACTCCCCGAGTAGTGACAGTGCTTTTGGGTGGGTCGCAGTAGTCATCCGGGACAGCAACCAAAAACTAGGGTCGAGATGCTGCACACGGCCGAGACATTCTCCCGCAAGCAAAGTGACAGGTGTGGAAAGCGGATTGCTTACGAACATGTTGCTTCTTGCGGCGGCAAGGTCAATTGTTGCGAACGGCAGCGGCAAAGCTCGACGACATTTGAAGATATCGGAAGGCATGAAAAGGACTGTAGCGTCAGTGTAGGCGTTGCATGAAGCGGGAACAATTGCGAAATTCCAGGCGGAATATCGGTATCTTCATGAAGGAGCAACTTCAGCGGCTGATGAAGAGCGTCCAGTAATGGGACATCACACAAGAGTGAGAACTCAACGTCGGCGCGTGCGTAGTCTATGACGGCATTAAGGCGGGATAGGAAGTCCCAACCGGAGGATGAAGTCATGCGAACAGACAGGGAGAACAATAAACTCCACGATGTAAAGAAATGCCTTCGATGGAGACTCTTGCAGTGGAGGCTTTGAGAGGCGTTACTTGCTGTGCGCTTGTGGTGTGAAGCGACAGTCCCGAAAGCGGCGTCGTTAATTTGCGTAATAAACGGCAGAGATTAGCGGCAATAACAAAAACAGTGGCGCCGGTGCCCACAAGGGCGAAAGTACAATAACCTTCAACAGTGACTGTGACCACGTTAGCAGGAGAGGAGCGAGGGCTTATACAGTTTGAAAACGGCGCAGTTCTTGCCTCTTGAACTGCGGTACTTAGTTTTCCTGGTCGGAGGGTCCGGGCCGGCGACGCATGGGGGAGGGCGATCGCCGACGAGGAGAGGGTGCGCGTTGCGGCTGAAAGTCAAGGTGGTCAGTAGGGGCATAGCGAGGGGGCGAGACCAGCCCGTATAGGTCGAAGGCTTGGCTGCCGGGTTGTGACGACCAGCATAGTTGCCGAACGTCTGAGGTCGACGGTGGCCGTGGCGAGCAACGTGTCCGGGAGTGAAGCAGGCGTCGAAAATGGGTCGGTTATTGGGCGTCTTCCAGGGATTGGCGACTGGTGCTGCCATCCAAGGTGCAGTATAAGCGGCCGGGTGTGCGGGCTGTGAGCGCATGGTGTAGGGTGGTTGCGGGAGCCTACGTACAGCGTCTGCATATGTGAGCGCCGCGGCTATGGGCTGTATCTCTTGCGAAAAGGCGACAGTGGGAGTTACAAGCTGCGCTGCATAGGTTAGGGGCGCGGCCACAGGCTGAATGGCTGGCGGATAGGCGAATGGAGCGGCTACCAGCTGTGCGACACTTGGGCAGTGACCACGGCTAGATATAGGTGGCTCGTAGTGCGCAAGAGGAACAGCTTGTCCAACCTCTTCCAATATAGCAGTGCGAAGCGGGGCAGGTAGATGGGTGGTGGCCTCGTGAGTAGAGAGCACTAGGGAAAGTTGGCGGGCGATTTCCTCACGAACGAAGGCTCGGACTTGCTGAAGCAATGGTGAATTGTGAGGCATGGAGTTGAAACTGGACAGCGACTCACCACTAGGCGGAGGCTGCCAAGTCAGAGTGCGTTGCTTCTTCAAATCGACGTAGCTCTGACACAAGCTGACGAATTCAGAAACTGCACTTGGATTCCTAGCCAAGAGCATTTGAAAAGCGCCATCGTCGATGCCCTTCAGGATGTGTTTGAGCTTGTCCAAATCAGGCATGGTGTCATTCGCGCGTCGACAAAGGTCGACGACATCCTCAATATAGCTGGTAAAATTTTCTCCAGTCTGCTGAGAGCGGACGCCAAGCGCTGTTCTGCTCGCTGCTTGCGGACAGCCGGCCGACCGAACACTTCGGCACATGATGTCTTGAAGACGCTTCATGTGGGAATGCTGTGTTTATGATTGTTAAACCACAATTCTGCGACGCCAGTGAGATAAAATATGACGTGACCCAGCTTGTCAGCTTCATCCCACTTGTTATTGGCGCTCACCAGCTCGTAGTTGTCGAGCCAGTCTTCCACGTCGGTCCCATCCGCACCGCTGAAGACCTTCCGGTCCCGTAGCCTAGGATGGCCGGGGCAGCTGAAATGTGGCGACGACGCCGATGGGTTGACTTTGTTAGTCATGACGGGCTGTAGCGTGCGGCTTCGCAGCTCCAGGGTGTAGCGACGGGGATAAGCAGCACGCTCCACCAAATGTGAAGAGGTTTATTAGTAGTTAACGACAACGGCAAGACAACGTAATGAACCGTCCAGCAGAGACCGCAACAGCAGCGAGCCGAAGCACGAGACGAAAGAGCAGGGCGTTGGCGATGCTGCTCGCTGCAGGCACAACTTCTTCACATAATATATATATATATATATATATATTTCTTGAAAGTCTTCGTGGATTCCAGTCGAGTTTTAAGTCACCAGAGCAAGCGAACGAGCAAACGAAAAACGATGCTTTATTGCCAACGTTACGGCCGGGGACCGGCCTTCGTCAGGGCAAACGTGCATATTACACAAACACGTACTTCTTAAGGACATAGCATGGGGGCCCCCAATTGTGAGTAATCATTCTTAGCAATATTGACATAAATGTTAACAAAAAGATATTCAGACATGCGCAGCATTTTGTTGATAGCGGAGCAGCAGTGCGCTATACAGAATATGGTAGGGCAAGGGGACTTGAAAACATAGATACAAACAATATGATAGACATTTGTGATATCGCAACATTTGTCGCAACATATATATATATATATATATATATATATATCATTATCATCATCAGCCTGTATACGTCCACTGCAGGACAAAGGCCTCTCCCATGTTCCGCCAGATAACCCGGTCCTGTGCTTGCTGCTGCCAATTTATACCCGCAAACTTCTTAATCTCATCTGCCCACCAAACCTTCTGTCTCCCCATAACCCGCTTCCCTTCTCTGAGAATCCAGTTAGTTACCCTTAATGACCATCAGTTATCCTGTCTACGCGCTACATGCCCGCTCCATGTCCATTTCCTCTTCTTTATTTAAACTATGATATCCTTAACTCCCGTCTGTCGCCTAATGCACTCTGCTCTCTTCTTGTCTCTTGAGGTTACACCTACCATTTTTTTCCATTGCTCGCTGCGTCGTCCTCAATTTAAGCTGAACCCTCTTCGTAAGTCTCCAGGTTTCTGCTCCGTAGCTAAGTACCGGCAAGATACAGCTGTTGTATACCTTCCTTTCGAGGGATAGTGGCAATCTACCTGTCATTATTTGAGAGTGCTTGCCGAATGTACTCCACCCCATGCTTATTCTTCTAGTTACTTCAATATCGTGGTTAGGCTCTGCAGTTATTACTGCCCTAAGTAGACATAGTCTTTTACAACTTCAAGTGCACTGTTACATATTTCGAAGCGCTGCTCTTTTCCGAGGTTGTTGTACATTACTTTCGTTTTCTGCAGATTAATTTGAAGACCCACCTTTCTGCTCTCTTTGTCTAACTTCGTAATCATGAGTTGCAATTCGTCCCCTGAGTTACTTAGCAATGCAAGGTCATCGGCGATGCGCAGGCGTTTGATTCAGTAGAAATATCAGCCGTCATGCAGACACTGCGGAATCAGGGCGTAGATGAAGTATATATAAACATTCTGGAAGAAATCTACAGGGGATCAACTGCTACCATAGTGCTTCATAACGAAAGCAACAGAATACCAATCAAGAAGAGTGTAAGGCAGGGGGACACAATCTCCCCAATGCTATTTACCGCATTCTTACAGGAGGTTTTCAGAAGCCTAGATTGGGAACAGTTAGGGATAAGAGTTAATGAAGAATACCTTATGGCGCAGTGGTTAGAGCATCCGCCTCGCATGCAAAAGGTCCGTGGTTCAAATCCCGATGCCATGCAGTTATCCAACCGGATAAAAAAAAGTCCGCGTGGTGATGGAACTGCACTAATGGGCCTGGGGTGCGGCCTCACGGGTAACCACCGCCGGTAACGCACTCCCTCACCAGAGAAGGATTGGCCACCCCGGTGCTGTATCTGGCCACTACCTCCCACATGCATACGTCGAATACCTTATATATATATATATATATATATATATATATATATATATCCTGCTCACAGTTGGTAATTTTTTCATCCACTTTTCTTTCTTCTTATTTACATTCCATTGGTTCTAATAACTTCCCCTGTACATTCCTTGGCATTACTGTCTGTTATATCTCATTAATATTGTGTTAAAACACGAAAAAAACGAGCCCTTAGGTATACACTTCTTTCCCTTATATATATATATATATATATATATATATATATATATATATTGTGATGAGCACTGATGACTAAGAGCAGCGGAATCGGGACTCTTGGTGCGAGGAGCGAGCTGGAAGAAGCAGAGAAAGACGAAGTTCAGAATAAGAACAGCTGGCCCAGGATCGGGTGTTGTCTCTTCTTCTTGTCTCTCTCATTACAATGGCGCAGTCCGACAAGTGAACCCTTTGCAGAAAGCCACCGGTAGGTGTCTTCGTGGTTCGTCGGCAACGCGGGCTTCTCCATCAAGGAACGTCGTTCATGCTTCCTTAGCGATGGGGTCCCACCCGCCACTTCAGCCACCCTTCAGACCACCTGTAGACGGTGTCCAGGCCTTCCCTGTGGTTCAAGGCCATGACCTGATTGAAACCCTGCCACCGTTTCACGGCAGGGATCCACACCAGCTCCTGTCCCTTGGGAATGCCGCTCACGTTTCCCATGGCCTACATTCCCGTTGCGGTAATCTTTCAACAAACGAGCCGCCACGGAACGCCGTGCAGTCTTCCCTGCTCGTCGACCTCACCGGGGTGAGTGCCGCAATTGCTACTTACTCAACGAGCACGACCACTGACTCTTCAGGCTTAGCGCCCGACAGCACCGTGGACCTGCGGTGTACCATCGCGCTACTCCGCGTCGAGACCAGCGAACTGACAGCATTGATCGCCGAGCGAGCTCCTACAATGTTGCCAGCATCGTGGGACATTAACGCAGTGTTGGATGTAGCTGCCTCATACGACCTTGAGGCAAGCACACAGAAGCAACGCAGGGAGCTTCGGTCTTCTCTGATCAAGCTCTCCACCAGCTCGACTGCTTCGTGTCATTGATATCTGCGTTGCCACCTTCCACCTCACAATCACCAGCCGTCTGCGAAATACAGGAACTCCACGAGTTCCGGAACGATACCGACAGCTGGGTGGCAACCGTCAACGGGATAGCAATGCGCGAGGCCTGGACAGAAAATCCAAAAATTCCGCCATATCCACGAATTGAATGATGATGAGTGGGCGAAGCTCCGGAGGTAAACCTGGTAAACCATGAATCCTCTGTACATTTTGCCCACTCAATTTTATTACATCGCTCCCCCTAGCGTACGTCGCCGCACTAAATCTAACGATTGCCTTCAACCAATGACACGCGCCTATGTGACATCATTCCTATTTTATAAGATCTCGCGTCTTTCATCAACTACAAGTACCGCTTTCTAGTTTATAACATCTTGCATCTTTTCATCATCAGCTAAAAGTACCACCATCTAGTAAACACTACAAGAACTAAACGAGAGGTGGCTACATACAGGAGACAGTACCGCCATCTAGTGAACACTGCAAGAACTAAACTAGAGGTGGCTACATACAGGCTACAGGGGACGCACAGCCCACGCCCTAAGGAGCTTCGCCCCTAAAATGAATCGTGGCTGTAGACCGTCTTCGGGAAGGTGCAGCCGCGTGGCACCGGTATGAAGGCTTCAGGCAGTAGTCTTGGGTGGAGTGGAGCTCCAAGCTCATAGCTGCCTTCGGCCGGACGCTCCCCGCTCGCCCTTCCACTACCCAGTTCAACCTGACAACTACTGAGGATAAGGCGCAGGGGGTTTCCGCCTCCAGGTTGCAGTTCACTTGAGCTTTCGGAGTCTGTGCCGTTGTCCAATTCAAGTTCAGCTCAGCCAAAGACCACTATCGAAGACGGGCCTCGTGAAGGACATCACTCAAACGACATATCCACACTGAACCACCACGAATGTGCAGCTGTACCCTGCATAAGCTTTAAATACCTCTTGGCTGAAAGCTTCGCAGGGTACATAAAACAGGCTCCAAGGCAGGCGTTGCTCTTTCTATGCCAGGTTCATCACCGGGACCCAACTCACGAACCTCTGTGCCAGTAACCAATGCCATTTCCAAGACAGAACTGTCGGAGACAACCGTGGATAGCAAGGAGAAAATATTGGGCCAGTGTGTACCACATCTGCAGTCATTGGCCGAGCGTGTGAGCTACATCGATGCGTTCCAGGCAGAAAGAGCCAGCATCGGCCTTTCTGGCAACATGATGTACGATCTGGCCGACGACGACAAGCACGCCATTCTGACTCCAACGTACAACCTGAACGTCACGCAGACCCCCATGAAGTCGCTACAATAGAAATCACTCCTGATTGTTCAGGCCATGACCAGCTCGGTCAAAACAAGAGCGATAACAGCAAGGACGCTGCGGGCACGTCACCTCGTGATTGTGTCCAGTGGCCAGTGAGCGCTCACACTCACTCTCTGTCGCGCAAGCATTATCCGGCTCGGCATTCAAATGCGCACAAAAACCACACCACCCCACTCAGACGACATAATTGTCTACTCGGCATGCAACGACTGCTCTAACACACCCACTGTCGCCCACCAAATCTCTACACCAAGTTACAGCGTCGTAAAGGCAGACCACCGAGGTTCAACCAGTTTCATGCCCCCCGACTCTTCATCGAGCAAGGTGCGAGCGAATGCCAATGCCAAACGTCAACAACGACACTGTGGCCGACCAAGGCAACAAATACAGTCTCTGCGTGCCAAGGCACAGCCTTTACGGGTCCGACCCAGGCGACGAAGTCAATGCCAGCCGCCAGAACTGTTTTTCACCAAGTCTTCCGAACACGTTGAACCTTGGACGAGATGAACCGCAGCGACAGAACTTATTCCGCCCGTCGGAAAACGCACTGGAAGCGTTGCAACATGGCCGATGTTATACACCGCAGCAACACAAAGTCGTAACCCAGAGTCGCTATCGGCCAAAGTTTACGCCAAACCTCAGCAAACCTCGGCGCCTTAACCGACATTTCGAACGACCACGGTGACACATTCAATGTCGGCCACTGGATTTCGCTCCAAAATGTTTTCACACGATGTTCAAGCGTGGACGAGTTCGACCACCATGATGCAGCCAACCGCGCACACCTGAAGCACTGTCGGCAGCTCCATGCACTCGCAGTCATGGCCGAGTGTGATGAGCACTTATGACTAAGAGCAGCGGAATCGGGGCTCTGGGAACGAGGAGCTAGCTCGAAGAAGCAGAGGAAGACGAAGTGCAGAATAAGAACAGCTGGCCCAGGATCGGGTGTTGTCTCTTGTTCTCTGTCTCGCTCATTACAATATATATATATATATATATATATATATATATATATATATATATATATATATATATATATATATTGTAAAGAAGAGCAGCGCAGCAGCTGTGGGCGATGGGCTGGAAAGCGAAGAAGAAGAGGCAGAATAGAACAGCTTGCCCGACGAACGGGTGTTGTGTCTGTCTCGCTTATTACAATGGCGCAGCCGTTCAACGAACCTATGTGCGACAATCTGCGTGAAGAAACCCTCCTACGGAGCGGACGCACTCTCCAGCAGCCCGCAGCTTCTGCTACCGTGGCCATAACATCCGTCCTGGTCACCGCGGGTACCGAAGCCAGCGCGCTGCCTGCAGGCGTCCTTGCCAAACTACAAGTTGACTCTACTGACTTGGCTTCGCAAACCGCCTCCTTGCCCAGGGACGCCGTACACGCTCCCTTGGACTTCGCCTCAGGTACCATACCTGGAGCAACGTCAGTACCGTCACCAAAAGACAGGCGTAATTCCTCGCCTGTAGCCGCCAGGAAACTCTGCACGGTTCTGCAGGCCATCGCTACTTCGAGCTAGCGTCTTGCAGACGCCACCGTAACCTTCTCAGCAGCCTGTGCACGCACCACGTTGCCTCTTTCATATATGGCAGAAATTCCTAACTTTACTGGCCTTGATCTAGATTCAACCGTCTGGCTGGATGAAATCCATTCGGTGGCCCGTCAACATGCATGGACTGACGACGTGACGCTATCGCTAGCCGTAAGCCGACTGCGCGAGTCCGCCAAAGCGTGGCATCAATACGATGGCTGCAAGTACAAATCCTGGAGTGACTGGACTACAGCCTTCGTCACGGCCTTCCCACCACTTCCATCCGCATACGACTACCATTTCATGCCCATGCAATCGCGTCGGCAGGCTCCATCAGAAGATGCCGTAAATACGTCTACGATAAGCTCGGGCTTTTCGACAAATGTGGAATTACATGGATCTCTCCGGCTTCCCGCCAGTATGTTGTTGATGGCTTGGTTGACCCTACCCATGCTGCCATCTTATCTTGCTAGTAACCTGGAGCGTCAACCCAGGTTTTCGCTCAAAGGGTAGCCGAAATTCAGCAAAACTCTCGTCGTCGGCTTAGCTTGGACACATTACCGACTGTCCGTTCGACTTACGCCTCCACACGACACAGATCTTTCAAGTGCGGTCGCATTGGCCACAACGCTAAGGAGTGTCGACAACGTTTCCAGTCCCAAATCTACTACCAAGCTTGTCAAACTTTCGGATGTCCATTCATATTGAGGGAGTATGTGACCTATCTCCTCTGGTGGATACCGGTGCGGAACGAACGGCGCTACACCGACGTCATGCTCCGGACACTGTCTGACCGTGGACGCAACCTCCCCTTTGCGGACTCGGAAGAAATGCTATGCCAGTCGGAATGCTCGACATTTCAGTCCGGACGGCAGCGGGCACTAAAGTTCTTCCAGCCGTTCCCGTCTTTGAAGATCCGCCTGCCGACATAATCCTTGGTGCTGACTTCTTGCTATCTGACGACATTGAGCTCACCATACATCGCGGCCACGTGGAGCTCCGGTGTTCGACAGCTGGGACTACCGCCACAACCCTGCAAGCACCGACAGGTGAGCCGTGCACTCCGCCTACCTTATTTTCTATTTTGGCTCGCCATCAGCCAGGGTTCGCTAGCAATACAGCAGAACTGCCAGGCACTAATTTGCTGCTCCATTGCATACCAACGGGAGATCATCCGCCAATATGCGTGCTGAACAAGAACGGGCATTGATCGCAGAACAAGTAGATGAAATGCTTGCCGCGGGCATTATTGGCCATCATCGAGTCCGTGGGCAGCGCCAGTCGTCCTTGTTCGCAAGAAAAACGAATCACTACGCTTCTGCGTGGACTAGAGGCAGCTAAATAATTGTACAATGCCTGACTCCTATTCTTTACCTCGCAGTGATGACGCTGTTGATACAGTACGTCACTGCAAGTTCTTTTCATCGCTTGATATACGCGCACGGTACTGGCAGATTAAAGTCGCGGAGGAAGATCGATGTAAAACAGCCTTTCGCACACCTTTCGGTTTGTATGAATTCAACTGCATGGCGTTTGGACTAAGAATGGCTCCTAGAACATTTCAGCGTGCGATGAATCCAGTGCTCGCACCATTGAAAAACCAAGCCTGTCTGGTGTATTTACGACACCCAAGTCGTTGGCAGGACAGAGGATTAACACCTTCGCAATTTGGACGAAGTACTACACAGACTCTATGCAGCACGGTTTCGTTTGAACAAAGAGAAATGCCAGTTTGGGGTGTCCAAGATTTCGTACCTGAGACATAATATATCTCCTGTCGGCATTCAGCCACTCCGGGAGCGAATAGCTGCCGTGTCGCAGTATCCCACACCAACTTGCTTGAAGCTGGTTCAGTCATTTAAAGGTATGGCGTCGTATTTGCGAAAGTTTATTCCCTTCTTTGCTTCGATCGCAGCTCCCTTGAGCGGTACTCTTAAAAAAGACGCGCGGTTTGAATGGGGCGTCTCAAAAGAAAATGCTTTTCGAGCTATAAACAAAAGCTCACTTGTTGCCCCATACTAAGTCACTTCAATGAAGCCTGGTCCACTGAAGTGCACACTGATGCCAGCCAAGTCGGCCTAGGAGCTGTGTCAGTGCAGCGTGATCCAGATGGCGTGGAACACGTGGTCGTTTATGCCAGCCGAAAACTTTCAGGCACCGAGCACCACTATCACTCCAACGAGCTTGAATGTCTTGCAGTGGTAGGGAGCGTCTATGATAAGTTTCGACATTATCTTTTCTGGCGTAAATTCGCTGTTGTGACTGATAATGCTGCTATAGCATGGATGTTCTTCAAGCAGCAACTTAAGCACAAATTTGCCTTGTGGATATTCACGCTGCTAGAATTCGTTTTTGACGTGCGCCATCGCGCCGGGGGGCTAAACAACGTCGCCGATGCACTGTCACGGAACCCCCTAGACTGCGCGCAACAAACCAGGCAAACCCACATTTTTTTCGCCCAGATGGATATATGCCGAGCCCAACAGGAGAATAAAGATTTGGCATCGAATTTTGCAACTATCCCTGACAAGGGAAATCACTGTGCTTTTGTGATGCGCAATGCCGCATTGTACCCGTGTCACTGGCGCTCGGACCGATCCGAAGAACGTTACCTCCTGGTGATCCCGAAATCCCACAGGTCAGAAATATTACGAGCCATTCACGACTCCCCAGAAGGCGGACACACCGGCTAACGAGCCACACTCCGGAAACTACAAGAACGTCTTTGGTGGCCGCAGATGCAATATAGCGTCCGTTCTTATGTCGCCAGTCGCAAAATTTGAAAGCAGTTCAAGTGACTGCCTGGGCTTCAACCTGGATTTCGAACACCAATACAGATACCCGAAACAATGTTTCACACGATTGGTATTGATTACATGCGACCTCTACCCACCACGAGTGAGGAAAATCGTTACGTCATTGTAGCAGTAGACTACCTGTCAAAATACGTGGAAGTGGCGGCCATGCCATCTCTTGCATTCACTTACCTAATCGACTTCCTCAAGCACCGATTTGAATGAAGACATGGCTTACCAATAAAGTTAATATTTGATCGGGCTACAACATTTCGTAGCGGGGAACTGAAAAAGTATCTTTGCACGGCACGCGTGCAGCACCACTTCGCATCCGCGTTTCATCCTCAAGAAAACGGCCTTACTAAGAGAACCAACCAGAGCATCCAGGCACGACTCGCTCCATATACAAAGGCGGGGAAAAGAGGAGAGGTCGACTGGGACGTCCACCTTCCGTCAGCTGCTTTTGTGATTAACACGGCACTGCAGACGTCTACCGGGAAAACGCCCTACGAAATTGTTTATGGGAAACTACCACAGCTGAAAGCGGGTCCTCAGTCTGGATGCTCCCATTATAATTTCACGTGCCAACGATCGCAAAGCGGCCTTTCAGAAGACCCGAACTGAGGCGATCGAGAAAGCCACCCACGCACAAGAAAATCAAAAGTGCCACTATGACAGACGCCGTACACCCGCTCCTGCTTACCACATCGGTGACGAGGTCTGGGTGCAAAGGGGCACCAGCGGACCTGGCAAGATGCAACTCCCTAAGTTGGACGGGCCATTTATAATTACTCAGCGTGTAGAAGAAAATACCTGGTGGGTGAACACCTCAGATGTGAGCTTCACTCTCGATAAACGCAAAGGAAACAACTTTGCTTTGCATGTGTCGCGCTTAAAAAAAGCTATCGGACCACTGCAAGTGCAATGAACTGTAATTTCTTTTTTTTTCGTTGTCAGGTCTGCAGGGTGGCCGAATGTAACGAAGAGCGGCGCGCAGCTTTGGGCCATGGGCTGGAAAGCGAGGAAGAAGAGGCATAGAACAGCTTGCCCGACGAACGGGTGTTGTGTCTGTCTCACTTATTACAATATATATATATATATATATATATATATAATATATATATATTGTAAAGAAGAGCAGCGCAGCAGCTGTGGGCGATGGGCTGGAAAGCGAAGAAGAACAGGCAGATTAGAACAGCTTGCCCGACGAACGGGTGTTGTGTCTGTCTCGCTTATTACAATGGCGCAGCCGTTCAACGAACCTATGTGCGACAATCTGCGTGAAGAAACCCTCCTACGGAGCGGACGCACTCTCCAGCAGCCCGCAGCTTCTGCTACCGTGGCCATAACATCCGACCTGGTCACCGCGGGTACCGAAGCCAGCGCGCTGCCTGCAGGCGTCCTTGCCAAACTACAAGTTGACTCTACTGACTTGGCTTCGCAAACCGCCTCCTTGCCCAGGGACGCCGTACACGCTCCCTTGGACTTCGCCTCAGGTACCATACCTGGAGCAACGTCAGTACCGTCGCCAAAAGACAGGCGTAATTCCTCGCCTGTAGCCGCCAGGAAACTCTGCACGGTTCTGCAGGCCATCGCTACTTCGAGCTAGCGTCTTGCAGACGCCACCGTAACCTTCTCAGCAGCCTGTGCACGCACCACGTTGCCTCTTCCGTCTATGGCAGAAATTCCTAACTTTACTGGCCTTGATCTAGATTCAACCGTCTGGCTGGATGAAATCCATTCGGTGGCCCGTCAACATGCATGGACTGACGACGTGACGCTATCGCTAGCCGTAAGCCGACTGCGCGAGTCCGCCAAAGCGTGGCATCAATACGACGGCTGCAAGTACAAATCCTGGAGTGACTGGACTACAGCCTTCGTCACGGCCTTCCCACCACTTCCATCCGCATACGACTACCATTTCATGCCCATGCAATCGCGTCGGCAGGCTCCATCAGAAGATGCCGTAAATACGTCTACGATAAGCTCGGGCTTCTCGACAAATGTGGAATTACATGGATCTCTCCGGCTTCCCGCCAGTATGTCGTTGATGGCTTGGTTGACCCTACCCATGCTGCCATCTTATCTTGCTAGTCACCTGGAGCGTCAACCCAGGTTTTCGCTCAAAGGGTAGCCGAAATTCAGCAAAACTCTCGTCGTCGGCTTAGCTTGGACACATTACCGACTGTCCGTTCGACTTACGCCTCCACACGACACAGATCTTTCAAGTGCGGTCGCATTGGCCACAACGCTAAGGAGTGTCGACAACGTTTTCAGTCCCGAATCTACTACCAAGCTTGTCAAACTTTTCGGATGTCCATTCATGTTGAGGGAGTATGTGACCTATCTCCTCTGGTGGATACCGGTGCGGAACGAACGGCGCTACACCGACGTCATGCTCCGGACACTGTCTGACCGTGGACGCAACCTCCCCTTTGCGGACTCGGAAGAAATGCTATGCCAGTCGGAATGCTCGACATTTCAGTCCGGACGGCAGCGGGCACTAAAGTTCTTCCAGCCATTCCCGTCTTTGAAGACCCCCCTGCCGACATAATCCTTGGTGCTGACTTCTTGCTATCTGACGACATTGAGCTCACCATACATCGCGGCCACGTGGAGCTCCGGTGTTCGACAGCTGGGACTACCGCCACAACCCTGCAAGCACCGACAGGTGAGCCGTGCACTCCGCCTACCTTATCTTCTATTTTGGCTCGCCATCAGCCAGGATTCGCTAGCAATACAGCAGAACTGCCAGGCACTAATTTGCTGCTCCATCGAATACCAACGGGAGATCATCCGCCAATATGCGTGCTGAACGAGAACGGGCATTGATCGCAGAACAAGTAGATGAAATGCTTGCCGCGGGCATTATTGGCCATCATCGAGTCCGTGGGCAGCGCCAGTCGTCCTTGTTCGCAAGAAAAACGGATCACTGCGCTTCTGCGTGGACTAGAGGCAGCTAAATAATTGTACAATGCCTGACTCCTATTCTTTACCTCGCAGTGATGAAGCTGTTGATACAGTACGTCACTGCAAGTTCTTTTCATCGCTTGATATACGCGCAGGGTACTGGCAGATTAAAGTCGCGGAGGAAGATCGATGTAAAACAGCCTTTCGCACACCTTTCGGTTTGTATGAATTCAACTGCATGCCGTTTGGACTAAGAATGGCTCCTAGAACATTTCAGCGTGCGATGAATTCAATGCTCGGACCATTGAAAAACCAAGCCTGTCTGGTGTATTTACGACACCCAAGTCGTTGGCAGGACAGAGGATTAACACCTTCGCAATTTGGACGAAGTACTACACAGACTCTATGCAGCACGGTTTCGTTTGAACAAAGAGAAATGCCAGTTTGGGGTGTCCAAGATTTCGTACCTGGGACATAATATATCTCCTGTCGGCATTCAGCCACTCCCGGAGCGAATAGCTGCCGTGTCGCAGTATCCCACACCAACTTGCTTGAAGCTGGTTCAGTCATTTATAGGTATGGCGTCGTATTTGCGAAAGTTTATTCTCTACTTCGCTTCGATCGCAGCTCCCTTGAGCGGTACTCTTAAAAAAGACGCGCGGTTTGAATGGGGCGTCTCAAAAGCAAATGCTTTTCGAGCTATAAACAAAAGCTCACTTGTTGCCCCATACTAAGTCACTTCAATGAAGCCTGGTCCACTGAAGTGCACACTGATGCCAGCCAAGTCGGCCTAGGAGCTGTGTTAGTGCAGCGTGATCCAGATGGCGCGGAACACGTGGTCGTTTATGCCAGCCGAAAACTTTCAGGCACCGAGCACCACTATCACTCCAACGAGCTTGAATGTCTTGCAGTGGTAGGGAGCGTCTGTAATAAATTTCGACATTATCTTTTCTGGCGTAAATTCGCTGTTGTGACTGATAATGCTGCTATAGCATGGATGTTCTTCAAGCAGCAACTTAAGCACAAATTTGCCTGGTGGATATTCACGCTGCTAGAATTCGTTTTTGACGTGCGCCATCGCGCCGGGGGGCTAAACAACGTCGCCGATGCACTGTCACGGAACCCCCTAGACTGCGCGCAACAAACCAGGCAAACCCACATTTTTTCGCCCAGATGGATATATGCCGAGCCCAACAGGAGAATAAAGATTTGGCATCCAATATTGCAACTATCCCTGACAAGGGAAATCACTGTGCTTTTGTGATGCGCGATGCCGCATTGTACCCGTGTCACTGGCGCTCGGACCGATCCGAAGAACGTTACCTCCTGGTGATCCCGAAATTCCACAGGTCAGAAATATTACGAGCCATTCACGACTCCCCAGAAGGCGGACACACCGGCTAACGAGCCACACTCCGGAAACTACAAGAACGTCTTTGGTGGCCGCAGATGCAATATAGCGTCCGTTCTTATGTCGCCAGTCGCAAAATTTGAAAGCAGTTCAAGTGAATGCCTGGGCTTCAACCTGGATTACGAACACCAATCCAGATACCCGAAACAATGTTCCACACGATTGGTATTGATTACATGCGACCTGTACCGACCACGAGTGAGGAAAATCGTTACGTCATTGTAGCAGTAGACTACCTGTCAAAATACGTGGAAGTGGTGGCCATGCCATCTCTTGCATTCACTTACCTAATCGACTTCCTCAAGCACCGATTTGAATGAAGACATGGCTTACCAATAAAGTTAATATTTGATCGGGCTACAACATTTCGTAGCGGGGAACTGAAAAAGTATCTTTGCACGGCACGCGTGCAGCACCACTTCGCATCCGCGTTTCATCCTCAAGAAAACGGCCTTACTAAGAGAACCAACCAGAGCATCCAGGCACGACTCGCTCCCTATACGAAGGCGGGGAAAAGAGGAGAGGTCGACTGGGACGTCCACCTTCCGTCAGCTGCTTTTGTGATTAACACGGCACTGCAGACGTCTACCGGGGAAAACGCCCTACGAAATTGTTTATGGGAAACTACCACAGCTGAAAGCGGTCCTCAGTCTGGATGCTCCCATTATAATTTCACGTGCCAACGATCGCAAAGCGGCCTTTCAGAAGATCCGAACTGAAGCGATCGAGAAAGCCACCCATGCACAAGAAAATCAAAAGTGCCACTATGACAGACGCCGTACACCCGCTCCTGCTTACCACATTGGTGACGAGGTCTGGGTGCAAAGGGGCACCAGCGGACCTGGCAAGATGCAACTCTCTAAGTTGGACGGGCCATTTATAATTACTCTAGCGTGTAGGAGAAAATACCTGGCGGGTGAACACCTCAGATGTGAGCTTCACTCTCGATAAACGCAAAAGAACCAACTTTGCTGTGCATGTGTCGCGCTTAAAAAAAACAGTCGTACCACTGCAAGTGCAATGAACTGTAATTTCTTTTTTTTTCGTTGTCAGGTCTGCAGGGTGGCCGAATGTAACGAAGAGCGGCGCGGCAGCTTTGGGCCATGGGCTGGAAAGCGAGGAAGAAGAGGCATATAACAGCTTGCCCGACGAACGGGTGTTGTGTCTGTCTCACTTATTACAATATATATATATATATATATATATATATATATATATACTGTTGGCACTGACTGGTATCTTGGCCATGAACTCGGAAATGACCAAGAGCAACAGACCCGAAGTTGAAGCGCACGTTCAAACATAATGATGACTGTCCGCCAGAACAGATGATGATGATTAACTGCTATCCAGATGAGGATGAAGCACATAATAGATGCATACACTAATCCCCCCACGTGGAAGCGGCCAGACTGGCCGCTGCGGGCGGGTAGTCAAGGTGACGAGGAACGTCGCCTGAACAGCTGCATACAATAAACGTGTACAATTTCGGTGCTGTGCTAACGGCGGTCAGTTGGCACGACAAGAGGCGTCACACGATAGTTTACAAGTGAATTCTGTCTAAAAGTACATGTGGGCCGATGAATCGATGCTCGAACTTGTCGCACAGACCAGGTGATCGAATTGGTGTCAATCGCAGCACCCTCGTCACCTGGTCGGAATGATAGCACACAATGAGAGGTGTCGTAGACGATCTTCATTGCTTGTTGCGTAGCTTCTGTGTTCATACAAGCACGCTTGCGGCACTGGGAAAGGCGAGAAATGGATTCTTCGCAAGAAGACGGTGATGGAGGGCCATTGTTGGTGAAGAAAAAAACGTCGATAAAAAAAGTAGGTAACGTGCGTAAACGAGATAAAACGGTGAGTAGCCGGTTGTGCGCTGAACAGCGGTGTTGTAGGTGAAAGTGAGGAACGGTAGAAGCTTATCCCATTTTCTGTGATCCGGTTGAATGTACACGGTGATCATGTCGGCAAGGGTTCGATGAAATCTTTCAGTCAGACCATTTGTTGGAGGATAGTAGCTAGACGCCGTTTTTGTGTGGTACCAGAAGCGCGAAGAACTTCACCAAAAAGCTTTGATAAGAACACCTTTCCACGCTCAATTAGAAGTACACGAGGAGCACGATGATGTAGAATTATGGCCTGAAGGATGAAGTGAGCAACTTCCGATGCTGAACCAGTAGGTACTGAAGTTGTCTCGGCGTAGCGTGTCAGATGGTCAACGGCGGTGACTATTCATGTATATCGGGCGCCAGTAACGGGAAGGGGCCCATAAATATCGACACCGACGACCTCGAAAGGTGTTGTAGGGCACGCCATTGGCTGTAACTGACCAGCAGGAGGAGATGTCGGAAGTTGGTGAAGTTGGTATGGAGAGCAGGAACCAACTACACTGGTAGAAAGGCCAGATAAAAGCGGCTTCAAATGCAGTCGCACGTTTTGTGAACGCCGTGCTGGCTAGCAGTCAAATTGTCATGAAAGGCGTTAAGTACATGATGTCAAAGAGCGCGTGGCAGAACAGGTACCCAGAGTTGAGCGTCGGGATAATAAATGTGACGATACAGCACACCGTCCTGAATCTTGACGTGCTCGAGTTGTCGACGTAGCCGTGCATTGAGTGGACACGTAGCTCCTGAGAGGTGGTCTTTAATGCACCGACAGTACGGGTCAGCCTGCTGACGAGAACTGAAGGGTTGGTCATCGTCGATTGGCGGCTGGTACGCGAGGCGAGCAAGGCAACATAACTGGGAGTAACGTCCGTACAGGTGTCGTTGGAGATGGAAGCTGGATTGCCAAGTGAACCCGTAAGCAGTGGCCAACAAGGAAGAGCGTCGGCGTCTTGAAGTTTTCGGCCAGATTTATAAATAATCTTGAAATCATACTACTGTAAACGTAAAATCGAATGGTCTAAGCGTACGGACAAGTTCTTCATTGTAGAAAGCCAGCATAAGGCGTGGTGGTCCGTTACGATGGGGAATTGACGGCCGTATAGATAAGGACGGAACTTTTGTATGGACCACACCGTAGCGAAGCACTCCTGCTCAGTGATGGTATAGTTCTCGGTAGAAGTAATCACTTGGCTAGCGTATGCGACGATCCTATCCTGGCCAGAATCATCGAGTTGGAGGAGAACAGCACCTATACCACAACCGCTGGCGTCGGTATGCAGGGAGTGTCAGGGTGGTGTCATCAAAATGCCAGAGTACAGGCTCTGACGTGAGAGCTTCCCTCAATAGGTGAAACGCTGACTGACATTCTTCGGACCACACAGAGGGTGCATTAGAAGCAAGTAGTTCATGAAGTTTCACAGCAATGCAAGCGAAATTTCGTTTGAAACAGCGACAATAGGATGCGAGGCCAAATAAACTTCGCAAATCCTTAGGTCTTGTGGGGCGTGAAACTCGATGGACGGCAGCGATGTTTTCGGGGTCAGAGCAAATACCAATCCTGCTCACGACATTACCGAGAACCTAATGAGTTCGGTGGCGAAACGGCAATCCTTGGAGTGGAGACGCAAACCTACGCCAGAGAAGCATTTTAGGACGTCATCCAAGCACCTCAGGTGCTGAAGAAAGGTTGATGAAAAGATGATGCTGTAATCATGGTAGCAGAGAGACGTCTTTCCTTTCAGACTAGGCAGGACGGTGTTGATCATGCGTTCAAACGTCGTGGGTGCATTGCAGAGCCCGAAAGGCTCTGCAATGGTGCCGCTGACTTTAAAATCATTAGGGATTGCAAAAGCCATGTTTTTCTTTGTTGCCGTCGTGCATGTGAATTAGCCAATATCCCGCAGGCAAATCAAGGCTTGAAAAGTATTCGGCGCCTTGCAGTGAATCAAGGGCGTCGTCGATGCGTAGCGTGGGGTGTACGTCCTTGCGTGTGATGTTGTTAAGTGCCCGGTAATTGACACAAAAACGCACTGAGCCATCTTTTTTTCGTACAAAAACTATACGGGATGACGAAGGGCTACTTGATGGACGAAATATTTCTCGTTGGAGCATGTCAGCCAGCTTTTTGTTCCATGATTTTTCGCTCAGCGAGAGACACGCGGTATGGGCGGCGATGCGCAATAGATGTTTCCTCGGTCTCAATGCGATGCGCTGCAGTGGTAGTTTGGCCCAACGTCAAGGTGCAGGTGTCAAAAGAATCGGCGTGTTTCGTTAACAAAGCAAGCAACTGCTGCGCCTGCGTAGTGGTCAAGTCAATACTGATAAGTGCTGTGAAGGGAGAGGAAGAACCAGGCTTACTCATAGAAGGATCGTTCGTAGAGGCAGGTTTAAGTGGCGTGACACTTAGAGCCTCAGCATCCACAACACAGTGTACTGCAGTGCCCTCTGGCAAGAGAACTTTCTCCGGTGTTACATTCGTAGCAATGATGAGCGCGGAGCCATGGTGAAAGCGTACGGCACCTGACGCAACGGCTACGCCTTCAGCGACGCAAGTCGACGAAGGGGACACCAAGACGTCACCATGGTCGATGTCCTTAGAGGTCAGGGTCATAATTCGTTTTTGATGTGGCGGTGATTCCAGATCTGCACGAGCAAACAGCGTAGTGGCTTGTAGATTACTTCGTCAAACATGGAGTCCGTATTAGTAAGGCGCAGAATCCGTTCACCACAACAAATCGGCTGAAGAAGAAGATAGGAAAACCCACCCTTGAATTATTTGGTGCGAGCACCGGGTAATCACTGTACTGGGTGTAATGCAGGATGCCATCGATAAAAACACGAGCAATAGAAAGAGCAAAACGATGGAGAGTGTTCCCTTGGGCTTCGATTAGAGTGGGTCTGTTACAAGGTGTCACTATTTTTAGGCGTTTGCACAAATCATATCTAATCACATATACTGTAGCACTGGTGTCCACCAAAACGTCCACAAAAACTCCTTCCACCATCACAGAAATTATGTTGAACGGGCGTGCTGGGGGAATATCGGTCCTATGTTTGATGCAGTTTCTCTTCTGAAAACTGCATCATTTAGTTTTCTGACCGATTGTCAGTGGCGAACGAGGCTGGCGAAAGGGGAGGAGGAGCGAAGAAAGGGTGAAAATGATCAGTGCCGGCTTGAACGCTAAGCGTTCCGTGTCTCAGTCGATGCGGTAGGAGATGGAGACCACTGCTGTCCAGATGAATAACGGTGGGCGTAAGAATACCCACTGGTTAAGTCCTGTTCGCGCATGTCGTACCCGCGATGCTCGTCCTGCTGGCGCTTCTGGCAGAAGCGCGATATATGGCCACGATATCCACAGTAAAAACATGTTGGGCGAGACGGGCGCCAAGACGGCTAGTACAGGGCGTTCGCCCCACCGGGAGATAGCGCACTCAAGTGGGCAGACGGAGGGTCAGGCGGCATTGGCCGGTAGTGGACTGGTGTTGCAGGAGAAACCGACGTGAAGGATCGCAGCAGCAACGTAGAGTTTTTGTTTCGAGGAGGTGCGGCCGCAACTTGCGCGTATGTTGCAGGGCTGGACGGAGGTGGCTGGATGTGGACTGGACCGGTGAATAAAGTTAGTTCCTCCTTTTTGATGTCACGCAAGGTCATACTTGAAGGCTGTGTGACAGATGGAGAAGGTAGGGAGAAGCTTAATAACTGGAGTTCTTCACGTATGATCTCGCGTATCATGTCACGCAGGTCCCGGTCTGCTAGACGATGTTCGCTATTGCCTGACTGAAGGCGAACAACATCAAGTTTGTCGAGACGCTGACACGTGGAGATGACGTCAGCGACAGTAGACGGGTTTTGTGCAACAAGGGCATTGTACGATATGCTTCCGATGCCCTTCAGGATGTGACGCGGGTTGTCTGACTCGGACATCGAGAACTGACCCGTCGGCAAAGCGCAAGGACATCCTCGATGTATGATGTGTACGACTCACCGGGCTGTTGTTGGCGAGTATCTAGGGCTCTCTTCGCTGGAGCGGATAGAACGGCAGGTGTGCCGAATACTTGGCGAAGCTGCTGCTTGAAGGCAGGCCAGCCGGTGAAGTCAATCTCATGTTTCAAGAACCATGTCTTGGCAACACCCACGAGATAAAGCGATATTCGGCGTAGCTTGTTAGAGTGGTCCGAGTGATTAGTTGCGCTTACTCGCTCGTTTTTATCAAGCCAGTCCTCCACATCTTCGCCGGGGAGACCAGCGAAGATGGGAGATTCGTGCTGGTGGTTTACAATGTAAAGAGGAGGGGCTTGCGGCACAGGAATGGGAGCAGAAAGGGCGTCCGCCTACTCACTCTGAAACATGTTGGCGGACTGAGGGTCTAAGCGGCGGCCTGAACGGAGCTCCAGCGAGTAGGCGTTGTGTGGTGTGGACCGGGATCACAAATCCACCTGCACCACGTATGTGACAGGTCACGTTAATTAGGGAGGCAATCGCCGGGCAAATTTCAAGAGCAGAAATACCGGACCCCCGAACTGCACCACGAAAGCACGGACAATTTATAAGTGGTCCAATTTGGCGCGCCAGCGCACGCCGGCTGTGGCCCAAAGAACGAGTCAGAGGCAAGAGTTGATAAACAAAACAAAATTATATTCTCGAATATGGCAGATCAAACGATACACAGGCATGCACACTCGACAATAGTTGAATACGATATGTCAACAATCAAACAGCGTACTACACAGTAAATAAGCTACACCCAAACAACGGACTTAAATAACAATATTTGCAACAATACCATCACGTGCATAAAAATTCAGACACTTTATTTCATTTATTTATTTGTCATACTGTTAACCCTTACTTGAGGGTCGTTACAGGGTGGGTGAAGAATTCAGTTGCACAAAATTGAATACTTGAAAAATCATAAGATGAACTTTGTAACATATAGCATAATTATATGAGGAACACAGTGACATACTTTTTCACTAAATATATTTACGACATGGTCTCTATGACCAATGGAACATTTCTAAGGAAACACATACATAAACACTGCAAACTATACATTCTCAATGAAATGCTTATAAAGAGCAACCACAAAATCACTCAAAGTTCTTATTTGCGCCATATCGTTCGGTAATTCATTCTACATGTTAATAGCATCGGGAAAGAAGGAAAATTGGAAGATATCTGTTGGAGCATGTATTGGTTATATGAATGTAGTGCATGTAGTTCTTGGAAACCTTTTGTAAGAATGCTTCAAATGATCATTCCTGTTTATTTTCACCCCGGCATGCAGGATCTGAAAAAGAAGTTTCAACCTTTGTTTCCGCCTTCTTAACTCTAGTGATTCTAATTTACATTCTTTTAACATTTTAGTAACAAAATCCTTTCAATATTTTGAGCAGGTAAAGCGGGCTGACATTCTCTGAATGTGTTTCTAATTTATTTTTAAGACCTTTTGGTGTGGGCTCCACACAGCGCTAGCGTATTCTAATGTCGGACGCACATACCATTTGTGGGCAAGCAGTTTGACATCTTTTGTGGCTCGGCCTAAATTTTTTCATAGGAAGCACAATTTTTGACATGCTGATTGACATACGTTATCCACATGAGGACGCCAGCTCAACCTATCTGTTATAGTTACACCGAAGTATTTAAAATTAAAGACTTTCACCAGCATATTATCCCCAATGTTATATGCGAACGAAATCATTTCCTCCTTTTCTGTAATGTGTGTGTAAGTGGATTTTTTTAATGTTAATTTCCATACCCCATTTAGAACACCATAAGTTTAGGGTTGTAAGCACTGAATGATATTCACTTGATCTTTCCTGCATGATGCTGGACAATAGATTAGGCGGTCATCTGCAAATAGCTCAAATTTTACTGGTGGTTGGACAACTGATGATATAACATCTATGTGTAAAAGAAAGAAAGAGTAGGGGGCCCCAATACAAATCCTTGAGGCACTCCCGAATACACCTCCCGATTTCCCGACATAGCATCTCCCACTCTAACTGCTTGTTGTAGATTGCTTAGATAAGCTCTGATCCTACTGAGAACATTCTCACTAATACCGAGATTGCGAAGCTTGAATAGCAGCTTACGGTGTGAAACTCTGTCGAACGCCTTTGAAAATCGATACATATAATATCGATTTGCATACAGGCATCTACAGCTATACACAAGTCATGTGTAGTTTCAACCAGTTGTGTGACTGTTGAAAGGCCACCGCGAAATCCATGCTGAAAGGAGTAATAATACTTAATTTTGTTCTAAAAATTCCCGAATATTTTTGCCACTATATGTTCAATTATGTTACAACATACCGACGTGAGTGACACAGGCCTATAATTGTTCAATGTCATTTTATCACCACCTATAAAAATTGGGACAACATTGCTCTACGCCAATCTTGAGGCAACGAGTGGCATTTTAAATATTTTCAAAAATATTCACTAGGTAGTGCGACAGCCACTGTAGAAATCGTCGCAAAAATTGATTCAATATACTGTCAGGTCCACATGACGTTTTAGTATTTAAAAGAAGTAGTTGATTGAATATACCTTCTCAGTTAATATTTATATCATCTTCCTGAAGTGTCACTTGTACCCGATTCAATTTCCTCGTTGGAACCCTGATCCTTACAGAAAACCGATTGAAAAAAATTGATTGAGTCTTTAAGCTATATCTGACTTTTCTGTGATTACTTCTTTTCCATCTACAATAAGATTGATTCCCTCATTCGCTTTGTTAAAAAACAGCCCAAACTTACGTGGTGAGATCGTAAGAAAGTTAGAGAGTGTGTTATTGAAAAAATTTTTCTTGAATTGCGCTATCTCTGCTTTCAAGTTTTTTTAGCACATGATATTTTGGTCGAGGCCCTATGAGTTCTGCGAAGTCTTTTTAGTTTAGGCTTCATGTGAAATATTTTTCTACTTATCCATGGATTTCTTCGTTTTGCTTTATAATGCGAGTGGGTATGAAGTTGTCTGAATAGTAACCTACAATTTCCTTAAAACGTTTCCAGATCTGTTCAACAGACTCAAGTTTTCACGCCATCTGAAATTCGCCAAGCGACCTTTCTAAAACAGTCAAGATTGCCGTATCATCAGCACGATCGTAATCTTTGATATGTGCATACACATGAGGCTTTGCTCGAAAGCCGGTATCAAAAAATACGTCAACCGCAACCATTCTGTGGTCTGATATGCCGTCTTCAACTGATACGGCCATAATCAGTCACTCTACTCGATATGAAAAGCAAGTCTAACAATGACTTTGACGTAGGGGTAACTCATGTATAATCTTTTACGATTTGTGTGAGGTTATGAGAAAACATCAGCTCAATAACCTGTCAGCACACGGGTTTCGCATGATCAGTTGAAAAGCTTACTTAATTTATATGCGCTAAATTAAAGTCACCAGCCATTATCAGCCTTGTGTTTTTATTTACGTGATCACACAAAACATATTTATTTTTTTTAAAACTCGGGTGGACTTTTGGGTGGCCTGTAGACGGCTCCAATAATATGTGTATAATAAGCGTAATTCACCTTGCACCACACTGTTTCTGGCAACTGGCAATGTACTATTGTTGCCGATACGTTGTTTTAATTATCACTACCACACCACAACCTCGGGTGTCCCTGTCCCACCGGAAAATCTTGTATCCTGGCGGTAGGATGCAGTTATCTGTTATAGCATTATTCAAGCACGTCTCCGTTAGACAACAACATGGGGGCTGTGTGCATTCAACAAGACTTCTAGATCTGTTACTTCATTTACAATGCTTCGAGCAATCAGTGAAAGAATTCTTAGCTATGAACGCGCCGTCTCAGATGATTTTATGCCACTTTCACCTGCCAGTTTTGGCACTTTCGAGTTGCTACGAGCGGACGTTGCAGAGCTGTGGTTGCGTTCTTTGTTATCTTTTTGTTTTGCTTGCATTGAGTACGAATATTTTGTGTCAGATTTCACTGACAAAGCTCGCCGTTCACTTTAAGCTTGTCATGAATCAACTTTCCTTTTGCTCCTTTTGCCCCTTTCGGTTCGCAGCTTTGCCATAACTTTTTTCGAGCGTAGACAGTTTCTTTTGCGTAATCATTGCTGACACTATAATAATCCCCTTCAATTTTTTGCAGTTTTTTTTAGCACACTTTTCTTTCGCTGTAATCGTTAAAATTAATGATGAGACTTGTCTCGAGCTATTCGGATTTTGCTTGCCGAGCAGGTGGATTCGGTCAAGTGATTTTATTTTAATATTCAATTTTGCGTCAAAACGTTTATCAACAATTGTTTCCGTCAGGCCTGACTCGGTTTCACCAGAACTCTCTTAGACCGAAAACGAGTAGATTATTACGTCTACTCCTGTTTTCGTAATCAATAACTTCTGTTCTTGGTGTCTAACCATAGTTTCCGGCCTGCTAATTCGCTCACTCATTTTCTTCAATAACTTTAAAATAGCCCGT
>WOVY01008278.1:0-18254 GCA_013436015.1 Rhipicephalus annulatus
GTTCTCTACGAACAGAACGAGAACGTGTGTACTTTGTCCTGAATTGTCGATACGTTAGCTTCAATACTCTAAAGTATCGCAACTTTACTATCTGGTGCTAGGTGTTTCCTATTGTTCACATCTACATCGAATATTGTGGTTCTAGAAAAACTATAAAATTGTCAATGTCACTATAAACATTCATCTGTTTTTGACGTAAGCGGGTGCAGTGTCAAGCTTCATTTTTCTCTATGAACAGAACGAGGGTGTGTGCACTTTGTCCTGAATCATCGATACGTGAGCTTCAATACTTTCACGGTATCGCAACATTACTATGTGGTGCTAGGTGTTTCCTATCGTCAAACCTACATTGAATATTGTGGTTCTAGAAAAACACAAAAATTTTCAATGTCACCTTAAACATTCATCTGTTTTCTTGACTTCAGGGAGTGGATGAGGTAAGCAGGTGCAGTGTCAGGTTTCGTTGTTTTCTACGAACAGAACGAGAGCGTGTGTACTTTATCTTGAATTGTGAATACGTGAGCGTCAATACATTCACGGTATCGCAACTTTACTAACTGGTGCCAGGGGTTTCCAATTGTTCACACCTACATCGAATATAGTGGTTCTAGAAAAACTATAAAATTGTCAATGTCACTATAAGCATTCATCTGTTTTTATGACGTGAGCGAGTGAATGACATAAACGGGTGCAGAGTCAGATATCAATGTTCTTTACGAACAGAACGAGAACGTGTGTAATTTGTCTTGAATCGTCGATAGGTGAGTTTATATACTTTCAAGGTGTCGCAACTTTACTATATGGTGCTAGGTGTTTCCTATTGTTCACAGCTACATTGAATATTGTGGTTCTTGATAAAAACATTAAAAATTTCAATTTCACTAAAAACATTCATCTGTTTTCATGACGCAAGCGAGTGGATGACGTAAGCGGGTGCAGTGACAGGTTTCATTGTTCTCAATGGACCGAACGAGAGCGTGTGTGCTTTGTCTTGAATCTTATGTACGTGAGCTTCACTACTTTCACGGTATCGCAACATTACTATCTGGTGCTAGGTGTTACCTATTGTTCACACCTACATTGAATATTTTAGTTCTAGAAAAACACAAAAATTGTCAGTGTCACTATAAACATTCATTTGTTTTTATGACGTAAGCGAGTGGATGATGTAAGCGGGTTCAGTGTCAGGTTTTATTGTTCTCTATGAACAGAACGCGAGCGTGTGTACTTTGCCTTGTATCGTTGATACGTGTTCTTCAGTACTTTCACGGAATCGCACATTACTATCTGCTGCTAGGTGTTTCCTATTGTTTACACCTACATTGAATATTGTGATTCTAGAAAAACACAAAAATTATCAATGTCACTCTAAAGATTCATCTGTTTTTATGACGTGAGTGAGTGGATGACGTATGCGGGTGCAGTGTCAGGTTTCATTGTTCTCTATGAACAGAACGAGAACGCGTGTACTTTGTCTTGAATCTTCCGTACGTGAGCTTATTTACTTTAAAGGTGTCGCAACATTACTGTCTGGTGCTAGGTGTTTCCTTTTGCTCACACCTACAATGAATATTGTGGTTCTAGATAAAAACAAAAATTGTCAATGTCAATATAAACATTTATCTGTCTAATGACGTAAGCGAGTGGATGGCGTAAGCGGGGGCAGCGTCAGGCTTCATTTGTTCTCTAAGAACAGAAAGAGAGCGTGTGTACTTAGTCTTGAATCTTCTGTACTGGAGCTTCAATACTTTCACGGTATCGGAACTTTACTAAATGGTGCCAGGCGTTTCCGACTTTCCACACGTGCATCGAATAATGTGGTTCTAGAAAAACTCAAAAATTGTCAATGTCACTATAAACATTCATCTGTTTTTACGACGTAAGCGAATGAATAACAGAAGCAGGGGCAGTATCAGGTTTCGTTGTTCTCTATGAGCCGAACGAGAGCGTGTGTACTTTGTCTTGAGTCTTCTGTACATTAGCTTCAATATTTTCACGGTATCGCACATTACTATCTGCTGTTAAGTGTTTTCTATTGTTCACACCTACATTGAATATTGCAGTTCTATAAAAGCACAAAAATTGTCAATGCCACTATAAACCTTCAAATGTTTTTATAAAGTAAACGAGTGGAAGACGTAAGCGGGTGCAGTGTCAGGCTTCTCTTTTCTCTATGAAAAGAACGAGAACGTGTGTTCTTTGCTTCAATCGTTGAAACGTGTCCTTCAATACTTCGACGGTATCGCACATTACTATTTGCTGCTAGGTGCTTCCTATTGTTCACACCTACATTTAATATTGTGATTCTATAAAAAACACACAAATTATCAATGTCACTCTAAACATCCATCTGTTTCTATGACGTAAATGAGTGGATGACGTAAACGGGTGCAGTGTCAGGTTTTATTGTTCTCTATGAACAGAACGAGAAAGTGTGTACTGTGTCTTGAATCTTCTGTACGTGAGCTTATATACTTTCAAGGTGTCGCAACATTACTATCTGGTGCTAGGTGTTTCCTTTTGTTTACACCTACATTGAATGTTGTGGTTCTAGAAAAACACAAAAATTGTCAATGTCAAAACAAACATTCATCTCTTTTTATGACGTAAGCGAGCAGATGACGTTAGCCGGTGCAGTTTCAGGCTTTAAATTTGTCTATAAACAGAACGAGAGCGTGTGTACTTTCTCCTGAATCATCGATACATAAGACTCAATACATTCACGGTATCGCAACATTACTATCTGCTGCAAGGTGTTTCCTATTCTTCACACCTACATTGAATATTGTGATTCTAGAAAAAACACAAAAATTATCAACGTCACTCTAAACATCCATCTGTTTTATGACGTAAGTGAGTGAATGACGTAAGCGGGTGCAGTGTCGGGTTTCATTGTTCTCTATGAACAGAACGAGAACATGAGTACTTTGTCTTGAATGTTGTGTACTTCAGCCTATATACTTTCAAGGTAGAAACATTTCTTTCTGGTGCTAGGTGTTTTGCTTTGTTCAAACCTACATTGAATATCGTGGTTCTAGAAAAACACAAAAATTGTCAATGTCACTATAAGCATTCATCTGTTTTTGTGACGTAGCGAGTAGACGACGTAAGCGGTTGCAGTGTCAGGATTCAAGGTTCTCTACGAACAGAACGAGAACGTGTGTACTTTGTCCTGAATCATCTATACGTGATCTTCAATACTTTCACGGTATCGCAACTTTACTACCTGGTGCTAGGTGCTTCCAATGTTCACACCTACATTAAATATTGTGGTTCAAGAAAAATATAAAAATTTCAATGTCACTATACCCATTTATCGGTTTTGATGACGTAAGCGAGTGAATGAAGTAAGCGGGTGCAGTGTCAGGTTTCATTGTTCTCTATGAACAGAACGAGAGCGTGTGTACTTTGTCGTGAATCTTCTGTACGTGAGCTTCAATACTTTCAAGGTATCGCAACTTTACTATGTGGTGCTAGGTGTTTCTGATTGTTCACACCTACATCGAATATTGTGGTTCAAGAAAAACTATAAAATTGTCAATGTCACTATAAACATTCATCTGTTTTTGTGACATAAGCGAGTGAATGATGTAAACGGGTGCAGTGTCAGATTTCAACGTTCTCTAAGAACAGATCGAGAACGTGTGTACTTTGTCTTGAATCGTCGATACGTGAGCTTATATACTTTCAAGCTGTCGCAACCTTACTATCTGGTGCTAAGTGCTTCCTATTGTTCACACATACGTGGAATATTGTGGTTCTATAAAAAAAACATTAAAATTGTCAATATCACTATAAACATTCAACGGTTTTTATGACGTAAGCGAATGAATGACGTAAGCGAGTGCAGTGACAGGTTTCATTGTTCTGAATGAACAGAACGAGAGCGTGTGTACTTTGTCTTGAATATTCTGTACGTGAGCTTCAATACTTTCACGGTATCGCAACTTCATGAACCGGTGCCAGGCGTTTCAGATTGTTCACACCTACATCGAATATTGTGGTTCTAGAAAAAATATAATATTATCAATGTCACTGTAAACATTCAGCTATTTTTATGGCGTAAGCGAGTGAATGACGCAAGCGGGTGGAGTGTCAGGTGTCATTGTTCTCTATGAACAGAACGAGAGCGTGTGTACTTTGTCTTGAATCGTTGATACGTGTTCTTCAATACTTTCACGGAATCGCACATTACTATCTGCTGCTAGGTATTTCCTATTGTTCACACCTACATTGAATATTGTGATTCTAGAAAAACACAAAAATTATCAATGTCACTCTAAAGATCCATCTGTTTTTATGACGTAAGTGAGTGGATGACGTAAGCGGGTGCAGTGTCAGGTTTCATTGTTCTCTATGAACAGAACGAGAACGCGTGTACTTTGTCTTGAATCTTCTGTGCGTGAGCTTATTTACTTTCAAGGTGTCGCAACATTACTATCTGGTGCTTGGTGCTTTTTTTGTTCACACCTACTTTAATTATTGTGATTCTAGAAAAGCACGAAAATTGTCAATCTCAATATAAACATTCATCTGTTTTTAGACGTAAGCGAGCGGATGACGTAAGCGGGTGCAGTGTCAGGCTTCATTGTTCTCTAAAAACAGAACGAAAGTGTGTGTACTTTCTGCTCAATCATCGATACATGAGATTCAATACTTTCACGGTATCGCAACATTACTATCTGGTGCTAGGTGTTTCCTATTGTTCACACCTAAATTGAATATTGTGGTTCTAGAAAAACACAGAAATTGTCATTGTCACTATAAACATTCATCTCTTCGTATGACGTAAGCGAGTTGATGACGTATACGGGTGCAGTGTCAGGTTTTATTGTTCTCTATACACAGAACGAGAGCGTGTGTACTTTGTCTTGAATCGTTGATACGTGAGCTTCAATACTCTCACGGTATCGCAACATTACTATCTGCTGCTAGGTGTTTCCTATTCTTCACACCTACATTGAATATTGTGATTCTAGAAAAACACAAAAATTATCAATGTCACTCTGAACATCCATCTGTTTGTATGACATGAGTGAGTGAATGACGCAAGCGGGTGCAGTGTCAGGTTTCATTGTTCTCTACGAACAGAACGAGAGCGTGTGTACTTTCTCTTGAATCTTTGATACGTGTTCTTCAATACTTTCAAGGAGTCGCACATTACTATCTGCTGCTAGGTGTTTCCTAATGTTCACAACTACATTGAATATTGTGCTTCTAGAAAAACACAAATATTATCATCGTCACTCTGAAGATCCATCTGCTTTTATGACGTAAGTGAGTGGATGAGGTAAGCGGGTGCAATGTCAGGTTTCATTGTTCTCTATGGACAGAACGAGAACGTGTGTACTTTGTCTTGAATCTTTTGTACGTGTGCCTATATATTTTCAAGGTGTCGCAACATGACTATCTGGTGCTATGTGTTTCCTTTTGTTCACACCTACATTGAATATTATGGTTCTAGAAAAACACTAAAAGTGTCAATGTCAATATAAACAATCAACTGTTTTTATGACGTAAGCGAGCGGACGACGTAAGCGGGTGCAGTGTCAGGCTTCATTGTTCTCTAAGAACAGAACCAAAGTATGTGTACTTTCTCCTGAATCATCGATACATGAGATTCAATACTTTCACGGTATCGAAACATTACTATCTGGTGCTAGGTGTTTCCTGTTGTTCACACCTAAATTGAACATTGTGGCTCTAGAAAAACACAAAAATTGTCAATGTCACTATACACATTCATCTGTGTTTAAGACGTAAGCTGTGGTTGACGTAAGTGGTTGCAGTGTCAGGTTTCATTGTTCTCTATGAACAGAACGGGAACGTGTGTACTTTGCCTTGAATGACCGGTACGTGAGCTTCAATACTTTCAAGGTATCGCAACTTTACCATCTGCTGCTAGGTGTTTTCTAATGTTCACACCTACATTGATTATTTTGGTTCTAGAAAAACACAAAAATTGTCAGTGTCACTATAAATGTTCAATAGTTTTTTATGACGTAAGCGAGCGGATGACGTAAGCGGGTGGAGTGTCAGGCTTCATTGTTCTTTATGAACAGAATGAAAGTGTGTGTACTTTCTCCTGAATAATCGATACATGAGATTCAATACTTGCACGGTATCGCAACATTGTTATCCGGTGCTAGGTGTTTCCTACTGTTCACACCTTCATTGAATATTGTGGTTCTAAAGAATTACAAAAATTATCAATGTCACTCTAAACATCCATCCGTTTTTATGATGTAAGTGAGTGAATGACGTAAGCGGCCGCGTGCAGTGTCAGGTTTCATTGTTCTCTATAAACAGAACGAGAATGTTAGTACTTTGTCTTGAATCTTCTGTACGTGAGCCTATATACTTTCAAGGTGTCGAAACATTTCTTTCTGGTGCTAGGTGTTTTGCTTTGTTCACACCTACATTGAATATTGTGGTTTTAGAAAAACACAAAAATTGTCAATGTCCCTATAAACAATCATCTGTTTTTATGACGTAAGCGAGTAGATGACGTAAGCGGTTGCAGTGTCAGGATTCATTTTTCTCTATGAACAGAACGAGAGCGTGTGCACTCTGTCCTGAATCTTCGATACGTGAGCTTCAGTGCTTTCACGGTATCGCAACATTACTATCTGGTGCTAGGTGTTTCCTATCGTCACACCTACATTGAATATTGTGGTTCTAGAAAAACACAAAAATTTTCAATGTCACCTTAAACATTCATCTGTTTTCTTGACGTCAGGGAGTGGATGACGTAAGCAGGTGCAGTGTCAGGTTTCATTGTTTTCTACGAACACAACGAGAGCGTGTGTACTTTATCTTGAATTGGGAATACTTGAGCTTCAATACTTTCACGGTATCGCAACTTCACTAACTGGTGCCAGGCGTTTCCAATTGTTCACACCTACGTCGAATATAGTGGTTCTAGAAAAACTATAAAATTGTGAAAGTCACTATAAGCATTCATCTCTTTTTATGACGTAAGCGAGTGAATGACGTAAATGGGTGCAGTGTCAGATATCAATGTTCTCTACGAACAGAACGAGAACGTGTGTACTTTGTCTTGAATCGTCGATAGGTGAGCCTATATACTTTCAAGGTGTCGCAACTTTACTATATAGTGCTAGGTGTTTCCTATTGTTCACAGCTACATTGAATATTGTGGTTCTTGAAAAAAACATTAAAAGTTTCAATGTCACTAAACACATTCGTCTTTTTTCATGACGCAAGCGAGTGGATTACGTAAGTGGGTGCAGTGACAGGTTTCATTGTTCTCAATGGACAGAACGAGAGCGTGTGTGCTTTGTCTTGAATCTTATGTACGTGAGCTTCACTACTTTCACGGTATTGCAACTTTACGAACTGGTGCCAGGCGTTTCTGATTGTTCACATCTACATCGAATATTGTGGTTCTAGAAAAACTATAAAACTGTCAATGTCACTATACACATTCATCTGTTTTTATGACGTAAGCGAGTGGATGGCGTAAGTGGGTGCAGTGTCAGGCTTCATGGTTCTTTATGAACAGAACAAAAGTGTGTGTACTTTGTGCTGAATCATCGATTCATGAGATTCAATACTCTAAAGGTATCGCAACTTTACTATCTGGTGCTAGGTGTTTCCTATTGTTCACACCTACATTGAATATTTTGGTTCTAGAAAAACACAAAACTTGTCAGTGTCACTATAAACAATCATTTGTTTTTATGACGTAAGCGAGTGGATGACGTAAGCGGGTGCATTGTCAGGTTTTATTGTTCTCTAAGGACAGAACGAGAGCGTGTGTACTTTGCCTTTTATCGTGGATACATGAGCTTTATTACTTTCACGGTATCGCACATTACTATCTGCTGCTAGGTGTTTACTATCGTCACACCTACATTGAATATTGTGGTTCTAGAAAAACACAAAAACTATCATTGTCACTCTAAACATCCATCTGTTTTTATGACATAAGTGAGTGAGTGACGCAAGCGGGTGCAGTGTCAGGTGTCCTTGTTCTCTATGAACAGAACGAGAGCGTGTGTACTTTGTCTTGAATCGTTGATACGTGTTCTTCAATACTTTCACGGAATCGCACATTACTATCTGCTGCTAGGTGTTTCCTATTGTTCATAACTAAATTGAATATTGTGATTCTAGAAAAGCACAAAAATTATCAATTTCGCTCTAAAGATCCATCTGTTTTTATGACGTAAGTGAGTGGATGACGTAAGCGGGTGCAGTGTCAGGTTTCATTGTTCTCTATGAACAGAACGAGAACGCGTGTACTTTGTCTTGAATCTTCTGTACGTAAGCTTCTTTACTTTCAAGGTGTCGCAACATTACTATCTGGTGCTTGGTGCTTCCTTTTGTTCACACCTACATTAATTATTGTGATTCTAGAAAAGCACAAAAATTGTCAATGTCAATATAAACATTCATCTGTTTTTATGACGTAAGCGAGCGGATGACGTAAGTGGGTGCAGTGTCAGGCTTCATTGTTCTCCAAGAACAGACGAAAGTGTGTGTACTTTCTGCTCAATCATCGATACATGAGATTCAATACTTTCATGGTATCGCATAATTACTATCTGGTGCTAGGTGTTTCCTATTGTTCACACCTAAATTGAATATTGTGGTTCTAGAAAAACACAGAAATTGTCAATGTCACTATAAACATTCATCTCTTCGTATGACGTAAGCGAGTTGATGACGTATACGGGTGCAGTGTCAGGTTTTATTGTTCTCTATGAACAGAACGAGAGCGTGTGCACTTTGTCTTGAATTGTTGATACGTGAGCTTCAATACTTTCACGGAATCGCACATTACTATCTGCTGCTAGGTGTTTCCTATTGTTCACACCTACATTGAATATTGTGATTCTAGAAAAACACAAAAATTATCAATGTCACTCTGAACATCCATCTGTTTTTATGACATGAGTGAGTGAATGACGCAAGCGGGTGCAGTGTCAGGTTTCATTGTTCTCTACGAACAGAACGAGAGCGTGTGTACTTTCTCTTGAATCTTTGATACGTGTTCTTCAATACTTTCACGGAATTGCACATTACTATCTGCTGCTAGGTGTTTCCTATTGTTCACACCTACATTGAATATTGTGCTTCTAGAAAAACACAAATATTATCAATGTCACTCTAAAGATCCATCTGCTTTTATGACGTAAGTGAGTGGATGACGTAAGCGGGTGCAATGTCAGGTTTCATTGTTCTCTATGGACAGAACGAGAACGTGTGTACTTTGTCTTGAATCTTTTGTACGTGAGCCTATATATTTTCAAGGTGTCGCAACATGACTATCTGGTGCTATGTGTTTCCTTTTGTTCACACCTACATTGAATATTATGGTTCTAGAAAAACACTAAAAGTGTCAATGTCAATATAAACAATCAACTGTTTTTATGACGTAAGCGAGCGGACGACGTAAGCGGGTGCAGCGTCAGGCTTCATTGTTCTCTAAGAACAGAACCAAAGTATGTGTACTTTCTCCTGAATCATCGATACATGAGATTCAATACTTTCACGGTATCGAAACATTACTATCTGGTGCTAGGTGTTTCCTGTTGTTCACACCTAAATTGAACATTGTGGCTCTAGAAAAACACAAAAATTGTCAATGTCACTATACACATTCATCTGTGTTTAAGACGTAAGCTGTGGTTGACGTAAGTGGTTGCAGTGTCAGGTTTCATTGTTCTCTATGAACAGAACGGGAACGTGTGTACTTTGCCTTGAATGACCGGTACGTGAGCTTAAATACTTTCAAGGTATCGCAACTTTACCATCTGCTGCTAGGTGTTTTCTAATGTTCACACCTACATTGATTATTTTGGTTCTAGAAAAACACAAAAATTGTCAGTGTCACTATAAATGTTCAATAGTTTTTATGACGTAAGCGAGCGGATGACGTAAGCGGGTGGAGTGTCAGGCTTCATTGTTCTTTATGAACAGAATGAAAGTGTGTGTACTTTCTCCTGAATAATCGATACATGAGATTCAATACTTGCACGGTATCGCAACATTATTATCCGGTGCTAGGTGTTTCCTACTGTTCACACCTTCATTGAATATTGTGGTTCTAAAGAATTACAAAAATTATCAATGTCACTCTAAACATCCATCCGTTTTTATGACGTAAGTGAGTGAATGACGTAAGCGGCCGCGTGCAGTGTCAGGTTTCATTGTTCTCTATAAACAGAACGAGAACGTTAGTACTTTGTCTTGAATCTTCTGTACGTGAGCCTATATACTTTCAAGGTGTCGAAACATTTCTTTCTGGTGCTAGGTGTTTTGCTTTGTTCACACCTACATTGAATATTGTGGTTTTAGAAAAACACAAAAATTGTCAATGTCCCTATAAACAATCATCTGTTTTTATGACGTAAGCGAGTAGATGACGTAAGCGGTTGCAGTGTCAGGATTCATTTTTCTCTATGAACAGAACGAGAGCGTGTGCACTCTGTCCTGAATCTTCGATACGTGAGCTTCAGTGCTTTCACGGTATCGCAACATTACTATCTGGTGCTAAGTGTTTCCTATCGTCACACCTACATTGAATATTGTGGTTCTAGAAAAACACAAAAATTTTCAATGTCACCTTAAACATTCATCTGTTTTCTTGACGTCAGGGAGTGGATGACGTAAGCAGGTGCAGTGTCAGGTTTCATTGTTTTCTACGAACAGAACGAGAGCGTGTGTACTTTATCTTGAATTGGGAATACTTGAGCTTCAATACTTTCACGGTATCGCAACTTCACTAACTGTTGCCAGGCGTTTCCAATTGTTCACACCTACGTCGAATATAGTGGTTCTAGAAAAACTATAAAATTGTCAAAGTCACTATAAGCATTCATCTCTTTTTATGACGTAAGCGAGTGAATGACGTAAACGGGTGCAGTGTCAGATATCATTGTTCTCTACGAACAGAACGAGAACGTGTGTACTTTGTCTTGAATCGTCGATAGGTGAGCCTATATACTTTCAAGGTGTCGCAACTTTACTATATAGTGCTAGGTGTTTCCTATTGTTCACAGCTACAGTGAATATTGTGGTTCTTGAAAAACATTAAAAGTTTCAATGTCACTAAACACATTCGTCTTTTTTCATGACGCAAGCGAGTGGATTACGTAAGTGGGTGCAGTGACAGGTTTCATTGTTCTCAATGGACAGAACGAGAGCGTGTGTGCTTTGTCTTGAATCTTCTGTACGTGAGCTTCTTTACTTTCAAGGTGTCGCAACATTACTATCTGGTGCTTGGTGCTTCCTTTTGTTCACACCTACATTAATTATTGTGATTCTAGAAAAGCACAAAAATTGTCAATGTCAATATAAACATTCATCTGTTTTTATGACGTAAGCGAGCGGATGACGTAAGTGGGTGCAGTGTCAGGCTTCATTGTTCTCCAAGAACAGAACGAAAGTGTGTGTACTTTCTGCTCAATCATCGATACATGAGATTCAATACTTTCATGGTATCGCATAATTACTATCTGGTGCTAGGTGTTTCCTATTTTTCACACCTAAATTGAATATTGTGGTTCTAGAAAAACACAGAAATTGTCAATGTCACTATAAACATTCATCTCTTCGTATGACGTAAGCGAGTGGATGACGTATACGGGTGCAGTGTCAGGTTTTATTGTTCTTTATGAGCAGAACGAGAGCGTGTGTACTTTGTCTTGAATTGTTGATACGTGAGCTTAAATACTCTCACGGTATCGCAACATTACTATCTGGTGCTAGGTGTTTTCTATCGTCACACTTACATTGAATATTGTGGTTCTAGAAAAAACAATATTATTATCAATGTCACTGTAAACATTCAGCTGTTTTTATGGCGTAAGCGAGTGGATGACGTAAGCGGGTGCAGTGTCAGGTTTTATTGTTCTCTATGAACAGAACGAGAGCGTGTGTACTTTGTCTTGAATCGTTGATACGTGAGCTTCAATACTTTCACGGTATCGCACATTACTATCTGCTGCTAGGTGTTCCTACTCTTCAAATCTACATTGAATATTGTGATTCTGGAAAAACACAAAAATTATCAATGTCACTCTGAACATCCATCTATTTTTATGATATAAGTGAGTGAATGACGCAAGCGGGTGCAGTGTCAGGTTTCATTGTTCTCTACGAACAGAACGAGAGCGTGTGTACTTTGTCTTGAATCGTTGATACGTGTTCTTCAATACTTTCACGGAATCGCACATTACTATCTGCTGCTAGGTGTTTCCTATTGTTCACACCTACATTGAATATTGTGATTCTAGAAAAACACAAACATTATCAATGTCACTCTAAAGATCCATCTGTTTTTAGGACGTAGGTGAGTGGATGACGTAAGCGGGTGCAGTGTCAGGTTTTATTGTTCTCTATGAACAGAACGAGAACGTGTGTACTTTGTCTTGAATCTTTTGTACATCAGCCTTAATACTTTCAAGGCTTCGCAACATGACTATCTGGTGCTAGGTGTTTCCTTTTTTAGATGCGGAGCATCTAATACTCGAGGCTTGCAGTGCGGCACCGTCCGCAAGCTTCCTCCTCCTTCTTCCACCATCTGTGCATCCCTTCCTCCTCTACACACCGCGCGCGCTTCACTCCTCCACCATCTGTGCACCCTTCCTCCTCTACACACAGCGTGCGCTTCTCCTCTTCACGAACATTCGCTAGCTGTATAATGTAGCGCGCATGCGCCATCACGCTTCGAGAACATCGGCAGCTGACGCGCGCGTGCGCCGTCGCGCTTCGAGAACATCGGCAGCTGACGCGCGCGCATGCGCCGTTGCGCTTCTTCCCCTTCTCGAACATTCGACAGCTGACGCGCGCATGCACCGTCACGCACCATCTGTGCCGCGCGCGCTTCTCCCCTTCGAGAACATTCTACAATTCTCCTGATTCTCCAGTGGACGCGCATGTGCCGTCGCGCTTCGAGAACATTCAACTGCTGACAGTGCATGCACCGTCGTGCTGTATATATACTCAAGGTCGGCGCTCGCTCGCTCAGTTGCCGCTCGCCGGTTGGTTTGTACGGCGCGTCGACGTCCAAGGTCGCGGCGAAATGAATTCCAACGAATCCACAAACACAATGATCGACGTCCCTTTAACCAGCGCCGCCCTTTCGCATACGTGTGTACGTGCTCACGCATTTAACACCCCCTCCTACAACCGACGTTAACCAATTTAGCCATCGACCCAAGTAAGTCGCAATTTAACACCCCATTTCACAAGCCACGTTAACCAATTTAGCCATCGACCCAAGTAAGTCGCACTTTAACACCCTGTTAACCAATTATATGCTCCGCATCCTCCTCAGTGTTCCCCCGATGGAAGCTGCGGGCAATTTTTTCACACCTACATTGAATATTGTGATTCTAGAAAAACACTAAAATTGTCAATGTCAATATAAACATTCATCTGTTTTTATGACGTAAGCGAGCGATGACGTAAGCGGGTGCAGTGTCAGGCTTCATTGTTCTCTAAGAACAGAACAAAAGTGTGTACTTTGTCCTGAATCACCGATACATCGATATTCAATACTTTCACGCTATAGCAACATTGCTATCTGGTGCTAGGTGTTTCCTATTGTTCACACCTAAATTGAATATTGTGGTTCTAGAAAAACACAAAAATTGTCAATGTCACTATAAACATTTATCTGTTTTTATGACGTAAGCGAGTGGTTGACGTAAGTGGTTGTAGTGTCAGGTTTCATTGTTCTCTATGAACAGAACGGGAACGTGTGTACTTTTTCTTGAATGACCGGTACGTGAGCTTCAATACTTTCAAGGTATCGCAACTTTACCATCTGCTGCTAGGTGTTTTCTAATGTTCGCACCTACATTGATTATTTTGGTTCTAGAAAAACACAAAAATTGTCAGTGTCACTATAAACGTTCAATGGTTTTCATGACGTAAGCGAGCGGATGACGTAAGCGGGTGGAGTGTCAGGCTTCATTGTTCTTTATGAACAGAACGAAAGTGTGTGTACTTTCTCCTGAATAATCGATACATGAGATTCAATACTTTCACGCTATAGCAACATTGCTATCTGGTGCTAGGTGTTTCCTATTGTTCACACCTAAATTGAATATTGTGGTTCTAGAAAAAACACAAAAAATATAAATGTCACTCTAAACATCCATCTGTTTTTATGACTTGAGTGAGTGAATGACGTAAGCGGGTGCAGTGTCAGGTTTCATTGTTCTCTATGAAAAGAACGAGAACGTTAGTACTTTGTCTTGAATCTTCTGTACGTGAGCCTATATACTTTCAAGGTGTCGCAACATTTCTTTCTGGTGCTAGGTGTTTTGCTTTGTTCACACCTACATCGAATATTGTGGTTCTAGAAAAACTATAAAATTGTCAATGTCACTATAAACATTCATCTGTTTTTATGACGTAAGCGAGTTGATGACGTAAGCGGGTGCAGTGTCAAGCTTCACTTTTCTCTATGAACAGAACGAGAGCGCGTGTACTTTGTCCTGATTCATCGATACGTGAGCTTCAATACTTTCACGATATCGCAACATTACTATCTGGTGCTAGGTGTTTCCTATCGTCACACCTACTTTGAATATTGTGGTTCTAGAAAAACACAAAAATTTTCAAATGTCACTTTAAACATTCATCTGTTTTCTTGACGTCAGGGAGTGGATGACGTAAGCAGGTGCAGTGTCAGGTTTCATTGTTTTCTACGAACAGAACGAGAGCGTGTGTACTTTATCTTGAATAGTGAATACTTGAGCTTCAATACTTTCATGGTATCGCAACTTCAGTAACTGTTGCCAGGCGTTTCCAATTGTTCACACCTACATCGAATATAGTGGTTCTAGAAAAACTATAAAATTGTCAATGTCACTATAAGCATTCATCTGTTTTATGACACAAGCGAGTGAATGACGTAAACGGGTGCAGTGTCAGATATCAATGTTCTCTACGAACAGAACGAGAACGTGTGTACTTTGTATTGAATCGTCGATAGGTGAGCCTATATACTTTCAAGGTGTCGCAACTTTACTATATAGTGCTAGGTGTTTCCTATTGTTCACAGCTACATTGAATATTGTGGTTCTTGAAAAAAACATTAAAAATTTCAATGTCACTGAACACATTCATCTTTTTTCATGACGCAAGCGAGTGGATGACGTAAGTGGGTGCAGTGACAGGTTTCATTGTTCTCAATGGACAGAACGAGAGCGTGTGTGCTTTTGAATCTTATGTACGTGAGCTTCACTACTTTCACGGTATTGCAACTTTACGAACTGGTGCCAGGCGTTTCTGATTGTTCACATCTACATCGAATATTGTGGTTCTAGAAAAACTATAAAATTGTCAATGTCACTATACACATTCATCTGTTTTTATGACGTAAGCGAGTGGATGGCGTAAGCGGGGGCAGCGTCAGGCTTCATTTGTTCTCTAAGAACAGAACGAGAGCGTGTGTACTCAGTCTTGAATCTTCTGTACTGGAGCTTCAATACTTTCACGGTATCGGAACTTTACTAACTGGTGCCAGGCGTTTCCGACTGTCCACACGTGCATCGAATAATGTGGTTCTAGAAAAACTCAAAAATTGTCAATGTCACTATAAACATTCATCTGTTTTTACGACGTAAGCGAGTGGATAACAGAAGCGGGGGCAGTGTCAGGTTTCGTTGTTCTCTATGAACCGAACGAGAGCGTGTGTACTTTGTCTTGAGTCTTCTGTACGTTAGCTTCAATATTTTCACGGTATCGCACATTACTATTTGCTGCTAGGTGTTTTCTATTGTTCACGCCTACATTGGATATTGCAGTTCTATAAAAGCACAAAAATTGTCAATGCCACTATGAACCTTCGAATGTTTTTATAAGGTAAACGAGTGGAAGACGTAAGCGGGTGCAGTGTCAGGCTTCTTTGTTCTCTATGAAAAGAACGAGAACGTGTGTTCTTTGCTTGAATCGTTGATACGTGTCCTTCAATACTTCGACGGTATCGCACATTACTATTTGCTGCTAGGTGTTTCCTATTGTTCACACCTACATTTAATATTGTGATTCTAGAAAAAACACACAAATTATCAATGTCACTCTAAACATCCATCTGTTTCTATGACGTAAGTGAGTGGATGACGTAAACGGGTGCAGTGTCAGGTTTTATTGTTCTCTATGAACAGAACAAGAAAGTGTGTACTTTGTCTTGAATCTTCTGTACGTGAGCTTATATACTTTCAAGGTGTCGCAACATTACTATCTGGTGCTAGGTGTTTCCTTTTGTTTACACCTACATTGAATGTTGTGGTTCTAGAAAAACACAAAAATTGTCAATGTCAAAACAAACATTCATGTCTTTTTATGACGTAAGCGAGCAGATGACGTTAGCCGGTGCAGTGTCAGGCTTTAAATTTGTCTATAAACAGAACGAGAGCGTGCGTACTTTCTCCTGAATCATCGATACATAAGACTCAATACTTTCACGGTATCGCAACATTACTATCTGCTGCAAGGTGTTTCCTATTCTTTACACCTACATTGAATATTGTGATTCTAGAAAAACACAAAAATTACCAACGTCACTCTAAATATCCATCTGTTTTTATGACGTAAGTGAGTGCATGACGTAAGCGGGTGCAGTGTCGGGTTTCATTGTTCTCTATGAACAGAACGAGAACGTGAGTACTTTGTCTTGAATGTTGTGTACTTCAGCCTATATACTTTCAAGGTAGAAACATTTCTTCTTGTGCTAGGTGTTTTGCTTTGTTCAAACCTTACATTGAATATCGTGGTTCTAGAAAAACACAAAAATTGTTAATGTCACTATAAGCATTCATCTGTTTTTATGACGTAGCGAGTAGACGACGTAAGCGGTTGCAGTGTCAGGATTCAAGGTTCTCTACGAACAGAACGAGAACGTGTGTACTTTGTCCTGAATCATCGATACGTGATCTTCAATACTTTCACGGTATCGCAACTTTACTATCTGGTGCTAGGTGCTTCCAATTGTTCACACCTACAATAAATATTGTGGTTCAAGAAAAACATAAAGATTGTCAATGTCACTATACCCATTCATCAGTTTTGATGACGTAAGCGAGTGAATGAAGTAAGCGGGTGCAGTGTCAGGTTTCATTGTTCTCTATGAACAGAACGAGAGCGTGTGTACTTTGTAGTGAATCTTCTGTACGTGAGCTTCAATACTTTCAAGGTATCGCAACTTTACTATGTGGTGCTAGGTGTTTCTGATTGTTCAAACCTACATCGAATATTGTGGTTCCAGAAAAACTATAAAATTGTCAATGTCACTATAAACATTCATCTGTTTTTGTGACATAAGCGAGTGAATGATGTAAACGGGTGCAGTGTCAGATTTCAACGTTCTCTAAGAACAGATCGAGAACGTGTGTACTTTGTCTTGAATCGTCGATACGTGAGCTTATATACTTTCAAGCTGTCGCAACCTTACTATCTGGTGCTAAGTGTTTCCTATTGTTCACACATACGTGGAATATTGTGGTTCTAGAAAAAAAAATTAAAATTGTCAATGTCACTATAAACATTCAACGGTTTTTATGACGTAAGCGAATGAATGACGTAAGCGAGTGCAGTGATAGGTTTCATTGTTCTCAATGAACAGAACGAGAGGCGTGTGTATTTTGCCTTGAGTCGTTGATATGTGTTCATCAATACTTTCATGGTACCGCACATTGCTATCTGCTGCTAGGTGTTTCCTATTCTTCACACCTACATTGAATATTGTGATTCTGGAAAAACAAAAATATTATCAATGTCACTCTAAACATCCATCTGTTTTTATGACTTGAGTGAGTGAATGACGTAAGCGGGTGCAGTGTCAGGTTTCATTGTTCTCTATGAAGAGAATGAGAGCGTGTGTACTTTGTCTTGAATCTTCTGTACGTTAGCTTATATACTTTCAAGGTGTTGCAACATTACTATCTGCTTGCTAGGTGTTTCCTTTTGTTTAACCTACAAGGAATATTGTGGTTCTAGAAAAACACAAAATTGTCAATGTCAATATAAACATTCATCTGTTTTTATGACGTCAAGCGAGCGGATGACGTAAGCGGGTGCAGTTTCAGGCTTAATTGTTCTCTATGAACAGAACGAAGGTATGTGTACTTTCTCCTGAATCATCGATGCATGAGATTCAATACTTTCACGGTATCGCAACATTACTATCTGGTGCTAGGTGTTTCCTACTGTTACATCCACATTTATTATTGTGGTTCTAGAAAGAACATTAAAATTGTCAATGTCACTGT
>WOVY01008279.1:0-26916 GCA_013436015.1 Rhipicephalus annulatus
AATTCACCGCGGATAGCACCAAATGCTTACGGAGAGAGCCACAACTACAGCAGAAAAGTTTTCAGTCAAGAAGTGCACCGCGGATAGCACCAAACTCTTACGGAAAAGACACAACTACGAGGAGAAAAATTTTCAGGGGAAGAAGTTTACCGCGGATAGCACCAAACTCTTACGGAAAAGCCACAACACAGGAGAAACATTTTCTGCCAAGTTTAGCGGCAGTCTGGCAAACAACCACCCCTTCCAGTCTGGAACCACTTATGCAACGCCAAATGGAACCTTGCCCCCTCTTCTACCGCTGCATCCGTGGCGGACCTTCTTGCTTCACCCCGTGTCCTTGGCCATGGCCCACCGCGTGTTATTAATCAGCGACCGTGGCCGCCAGTTCACTGCGCGATGCGTTGAAGAATTACTACGCATGTGCACGACACAGTTCCGTCATTCCACACCGTGTCACCCACAGACGAATGGCCTCGTTGAACGGCCAAACAGAAAGCTGACCAACATGCTTGCTTGTACGTTTGTTCCAAGCACAAGAACCGGGATGAAGTGCTGCCTTTTATCAGTATGCGTACAACACGGCAAAACATGAAACAACGAACTTCAGCCCATTTTATCCGTTGACGCCAGGTTGCCACTAAGCCCTCTAGACACTTTCTTACCTTCATTCTACAAAATGAAGACTCTGTATCAAACACTCTGTGCCTCGCGGAAGAAGCCCGTCGAATCGTCCGTCATCGTGCTCTGGCCTCTCAACGTCGTTCGAAGGATACAATACGACGACCGTCACAAACCGGTTTAATTCAAAAAAGGTGACTTGGTGTTACTTTGGACACCGCAACATAAGCGTGGATTGTGTCAAAGCTTTTCTGTCACGATATTCAGGCCCATTTGTAGTTTTGGAGCGTCTAAGTCAGCTCACTTACGTAATCGCTCGTCTTTTGTTCCAATGGTCGACAATCGAGCAGAACGCAGCTCCCTCACGTTGCTCACCTGAAACCTTTCCTACCCTCCTTGTGCATCACAACTCGCCCTACGGGCTTCGTCTGCTTGTGGGGGAATGGAACAGACTAGAAAAGGTAGAGGAGAAAAGCAGAGGAAGACGAAGAGTCGTGGCATGATCGCAGTGTGCTGCCGCAAACGACCGTCGTTCACCTCCTGTAAATAAAACCATCTTATCACAGCTCGCTCTTACAATATATATATATATATATATATATATATATATATATATATAAAGATAGTTAGATAGATGGATAGACAGACATATAGATAGATAGATAGATAGATAGATCTAAAGTTGCCGAAGTTCTCTAAAAAATACTTCGCATTTACCAACAAACTGAACAATCAACAACAATCTCCTCCTCCAAAGCTTACGACAAAGTATAACGAAAAATATTAATGGATCAATTGAAGTTTACGATATCTCTAATTTTATGATGGGGAAGTTTTGGGAGTTTCAAACAGTTATTGTTACAGAATTGCCAATCTCCAAATATATATTTTAAGCTACGAAGAGTCTCTGAAAGAACAGTACCCTGGCTTTTTTTATTAAAATGCTAAGCACTATATGCAGTCATTATGAAGTATACACGCGTCTTCAAAAGTATTGCAGAAGTATTGCAGAAGTATATTAACAAAATCGATGAGCTTTTTCAGCGTATTGATTATGACTAGACACGGCGGAGTGCATGGAACAGAGTCGTGGCTCAACAAAGATATTGCTGATTGGGAAGTGTTGCCCAAAGATTACGTCACGTAATTACCACGACAACCATGGAGGCGTTGTCTTCATACTAGTTGATAAAAATATCAGCTCTCGAGCGATTGATGTAAAGTGCAACCAAAGTGAATCTATATGGGCGCAGCTGAGGCTTAAGAACGATAAAGTGACCGTAATCTGCTCATTTCACAAGCCTCCTGGCAGCTGGATGGAAGGACTTCAGAATCTATCTAATGTTCTCGAAACCGTGGACAGTGATTGTCTAGTCTGGGGTGGAAACTTTAACCTACCTATTATGAATTGGTACCGATTCTGCACTGAACGTTCGGGGAAAGACGTGGAAATATTGTCATTGTGAACATTTGTACGCCATTTTCGTTACGTTAATGCGTAGCAGAACCAACTCGCTGGAACAATATATTATATTTATTATTCGCTGGCATACCTTCAAGTATTCAATCTATACACGTAATACCTGGATTAAGTGTTCACAGTGTTGTGGTACATGAAACAAAGATACAATATGCAAAACCGCCAAGAAGTGGCTGCAGGTTGATGTATATTTATTCAAAAGCCGACACAAGCGCCATCATTCAAGCGCTCGATGACAATTATGACGCATTTGAAACGTTGGCTAAAATCAAAACTGTACATGAACTGTGGAACTATCTAAAGAGAAGTTGTTGGGACTGCATGAGCAATACGTGCCATTGTGGACAATGGCAACTCGCCGCAGCAAAAGTTGGCTGTGCATGGGCACTACGCGCAGAAAAACGTGTCTTTGCTGATAATACAGCGCACCCATCGCCCTCAAGAAGGAACAAGTTGAATCGCGTGACAGCGAATAAGAAGACTTTGTTGAAAACAAGCTAAAGATATATTTTTTTTAGTTTTTATACAAGGCTCAATGATCAGCCTCAAGATTTATGGAGTGTTACCAAAAGGAATAAAAAGGACGAGATAACTACGCCCGCCTTGTCGCGCGATGGTGCAGTTGTTCACAATAGCCACGCTAAGTGAAGTGCTTTAACTCATTTCGGCTCGATGTTTGTATGATGTGACCCCAGCGATGACACGATAGTAGCCCGCTATGATAAATTATACCCAGTACGAATGAATGACATCATTTTTCCCTCCATAAAATGGAATTATTACTAAACGATTTAGATAAGGCAAAAGCAGCAGGACCAGACGACTTGTCGCCGCAACTGCTTTCCTTATGCGCCCGATTAGTCTCTAGGTACTTTTGTATTTCGAATTCGAGACATTTCTTAGCGAAGGCTTCGGCGACTTTGGGCGTATCTATCTATCTATCTATCTATCTATCTATCTATCTATCTATCTATCTATCTATCTATCTATCTATCTATCTATCTATCTATCTATCTATCTATCTATCTATCTATCTATCTATCTATCTATCTATCTATCTATCTATCTATCTATCTATCTGTCTATCTATCTATCTATCTATCTATCTATCTATCTATCTATCTATCTATCTATCTATCTATCTATCTGGCCGCCTACGGCTTTTCGCTCGCCTGGCCGTTTTCGATGATAATATCGATACCGAACTTGGTACGGCATAATAGGACTATATGAAGAACATATCTGACTAGTCGTAACATCAAATCGTGATATATAGGTCTTGAATGTCATGATATACATTTAATAGTCCTGCTCTTGCGGTGGTTTGGTTCCCATGGTATGTTGCAAAGTGGTATGGTATCGCATGATTGCATGGCGAGCACAAGCGACACACCCTAACATGAAAATCATGACATGCGTGTCATGTAACAACATGACTGCATCAAGATGCACTCGTGGCCGTTTCGCCAGCGTCGCATATAGTAAATTCGGTATTACATTACCTGAATAGAATTATGAAGGTATTTGACTGGTGCAAACATTATAATCATGAGATGCGTGTCGTGTAACAACATGACTCATGCCATGCTCATGCTTTGCTGGCAGCTGTTTCGCTAGCTTCACTTACACTAATGTTGGTTTTACAGTACGAGAATGAATGACGAAGGCATGCGAGTGGTGCAAACATGATAAACATGTGATGCGTGCCATGTGAACACATGACTACATGCCACACTGAGGATGCGCTCACGGCCCGTATGGCTAGCTTCACATACACCAAATTCGGTATTCGTGACGCCATTGGATGACGAAGCTATGCGACTGGTGCAAACATGACACTAATGGAATGCGTGTCATGTGAGAACACGACTACATGCCACAGTAAAGGTGCCAATAGATTTAGACATGACACTGTGTGCGTGTTTTGCCGGCGTTCATTTCCTCGCGGCACGCCGGCGTTGCCACGCCAGGTGCCGGCCCTGCCATATGCTCGCAGGCACGCGCCGCGCTGCGTGTCTTTGACGCATGCGCGTGTCAGCGCGTCCGGCGTCCATCCGTCACGAAAACAGGGAGACGCAATGTTGTTCGGGTAAGGCATCGGCGCATAATTTAGCATGTCGCATTTCGCACCAGTTTGCGTCGGGCCGCGTCAATTAACGCTGGTCGCGCTTGCCGTAGGACTATGGAGTGCTCCCGTTTTGCTAATGTAGCGTCGGTATGCTCAGCATGCGCGCGCGTCAACGCTACATTGCAGTATGTTGGGCTCTTCATGATGTGCTCGTAGTCGTTTTGCTAACTGCACATAAACCAAATTTAGTGTTACGTGATGTCAATGGATGACGAAATATATGACTGGTGCAAACATGATAATACTGACACGCGAGTGTTGTAAGAACATGAGAACATACCACGCTCATAGCGGTCTCGCTCCGTTTCGCTAGCTTCATATATACTAAATTTGGTGGCACGCGACGTGAAGAGATGATGAAAATAAACGACACATCCAAACATGATAATCACGACACTGAGGTCATGTGCAGTACATTTACCTGCACTCGTAAGCTTGTGCTGGTTTTAAAGTCACTTATCAACATTTCTCATTTATTCTTCGCATATTACCGAGTGCCACTGTACGTGGGGTCTGCCAATTTTTTTTTATTTCAAAAATCACTATATGAGTGTGTATTAGAGAACAATTGGGAAATGGCAAACATACTTCCGGTGCTCAAGTCAGGTTCTCAAAATAAGGTTCAGAATTACAGAGCAATATTATCACTAGTGTTGTGTGTAAATTATTAGAACAGGTCCTGTTCACTAACAATATGACCCACCTAAATACGCACTCTTTACTGATGCCCTGCGTCCGTACATGTGTCCATCCGTCCGCGCAGCCATCCGTGCGTCCGTTCATGCATCTATCTGTGTGCCCGTTCGTCCATCTAGTCAACGCTCCAAGTACCACAATCTCCCGTCTTTTCATCATATATTCCGCATACAGAAGCACCGCCATCCAGTGGACATTCCAAGGACTAAACGAGAGGTGTCACACGCACACTTTCTTACGGCTTGCGCTTCATGTCTACTTCCCACCTTTAACCACCTCGAGTTCATGTTATATGCTAGTTACATTTTATTCATGGCACTACGGCCCAACGCTCGCGAAACCTTTCTAAAACAATGAGGTTACGCCCAGCCAGTATAATGTAGCATTCCCTTCTTTGCTCAATGTACATGCCAATGGCTCCTAATGGGGAATGAGAGACAGGACAGTTCGGCTTTTAGTTAATGCGCACGCTGCGAATCTTTTATTGCTCAACAACGCATAGGGGAAAACTCCCATCGGCACTACCTTGCAGGTGAAAGCGTAAGACATGTTACGTACTCCGATGAGGGATAAACGGATGCCGCTTTAAGGAGCTTCGCCCCTAAAGCTAGAATGGTATAACATAGACACATCAGTTATTACTTGGATCGAACATTACTTATGTGCACGCAGTCAAAAGGCTATTATTATCAACACAAGCTCTCACAAGGTTGGAGTGACACCTGGAGCTGTGCAAGGTTCCGGTCTTGGTTCTTTGTTGTTTTTAATTTTTTAAATAGTATCAGTGATCGTAATCTCGTCCTTCTGACCTTTTATTTGCAGACCGGTTACGTGTTGTACAGAATAATTCCATGATACAAGTGATTGTGCTTCTTGGGAAGACGGTTTGGACAGGTTTTCTAATTGGTGCATTATTTGGAAAATGTGCATAAATTATGATAGGTGGTAAACACGCCATTTACAAGAAAGCAGATAACTAACAAGTTTAATTACAACCTAAATGACAGCCACATCACGTCGATGAGAGAATCCAAATATGTAGGAGTATTCTTAACAGAAACTCTGTGTAGGGCTTATCACATCTCATATGTAACAGCTAAAGCCTGTAAAATGTTGGGCTTCACGATAGAAACGCAAAACACTTCCCGATGAAACAAAACAGCTTCTGTGTCACATGAACGTACGGCCTATAATCGAGTATGCTTGCACAGCTTGAGACCCGTGGTTAAAACAGGACATCAAGGCACTAGAAAGGGTACACAATTTAGCCGTAAGGTTTGTTCTCCATAATTATAGATGGCAATGTAACATATACCTTGCTAAAGTAGTTTAGGCTAAGAAACTCTGGAAATGCGCGGCAAAAGTTAAGATTAAAATGTTTCATAACATATTTCATTCCAAAACAGGTAGTTATAGAGATAAGTACATACTTCGACCGCACTACATTTCAACATTACTTGACCATTCTAACAATGTTAGAGAATATAAGTGCAAAACTGAGTCGTTAAGGAACACATTTTTGTCGTACAATTTCGCAATGAAATATTCTTACTAATAATGTTGCCATCGTCACCTCTAACTGCTGAGGAGCCACAAGGCGAAGAGACGGTTTCTCTGCACGTCCCCCGATTCGAGTGCATCCACCTTAAGTCCTTCGCGTAGTATTGAGGCATTCACCATCCTGTTCATGGCTGTTCTCACCGCAGACAATATGAGGCACCTACAGGAAAGCCGTGTCTGCACAATTGGAGGCACTGGTGCCAAACGAAATCAAAGACGTCAGAGTGAACACGCGAATGGCTAGAACAGAGTGTTCTAGCCATTGACGTTAGCTACGTGGCTGCGCTAGACATATTGCGCAAGGTCACAGAGCTCAAAGGCATAGCAGTCCGCTCTCACATACCGCTCGGCAAAAAAGTCATCACTGGAGTAATTTATGGTGTTGACGAGAGCATTGTCAACACAGACCTGCCAATCCTGGTCAAGCCCGCAAAAAAGGTACCATTATCACAAGTGTTTTTCGTCTCGGCACGTCACGTTACGTGAACACCTTCCTCAAGGGTGCAACCCTCCCGTCACACGTGAAGATGGGACACTTTCGGCCCACTATTCGTCTCTTCGTTCATAAGCCACTTGAGTGTACGAAGAAGGGTCACGAAGAAGGGTCACGTGAATATACGAAAAAGGGTCTCGTGAGCAGCGTGTGCAAGAACACCACCATTTTTGCCCGATGCACTGAACCTCACGCCACTAGCACATGTCAATTCAATACTCGGAAATGTTTGAATTGTGACGGGCCTGATGATGCATTTTCGAAGGACTGTCCGATTATTCGAAGGGAAATGGCAGTGCTGAAGAAAATGGTTCAAGATCACTCGTCTCACCGGGAAGCAGCCGCATTTATTAGACGATAACAATCGCGTCATCGACGGCGCTCCAAGACATCCAAGACACCGTGCCTCGTGAACCGCGCTCAAAGTCGCCTCCTCTTCTGTCTCCCAGAATAAGCGCAGTTGGGTCGAAAGAAAAAGAAGCCACCAACGGCGGCACAGCTGACGCCTGGTCGGAACTCGCTTGACTACACGACACTAGAGAGCGGCATCAGAATTCAGCAGTGAACCACTCCTCGTCCGAATTCTCTAAACCAATAGAGGAGAATAAAAATAGTCGCCAGGGCCAGCTACCTCGTGAGTACCAATCGTTTGTTCGTGCTGCGGGTGCAAACACCGATAGCACGAAGTGCATAGCAGCTGCTGGATACCATCAGACGCGTCTAGCAAGCCTTCAGAAGTCGATTTCTTAACAAGATTAACAGCAGAACCTTGGCTTATCAACGGAAACAGCTATCGTTTGCAGATGATACTCAAAACGCCTTCATATTTCGGTGGAATGTGAGAGGCCTGGGGTCCGGGATATAGAATTTTCGGCAGTTCGTGTTTAAAAACCGCTTCCCGAAAGTGGTTATCTGTGAGCCGAACGCATCGACTATAAGAATATCAGGATACGATCAGGATATGCTTTAGCCATGAATGGAAGTAGCACCAAAGTTATTGTTTACATTCGCAACTACCTTACTTATTTCGCCCATGCTGTACCTCCGGATGACGAGAACCAGTACATGTGCATTACTCTGAAGAAGAAGCGGTTGTCTTTTAAACATATTGGCGTATATATATCCCCCGCAAGTCCATCTGATTGTAAGAGATTAACAGACATCATGGCAGCTATCGAGGCTTTTGCAATATAACAGGTGATTTCCATGCACATCATCCGATATGGGAAGCTTGAGGACAAACTCGAAGGGGCGCTCAGTGATATAGTTTGTGTCAGACCACAACCTGCGCCTTCGGTGTGATGGTAGCCCGAAATACCTGCGAAAAATGACATACAGCAGCTGCCTCAACCTGACATTGGTGTCGTGTTGAAAAGTGTGTGGTTTATAGATATCGAAACCCTTGGTAGTGACCACATTCCAACTTATGTCATCATTAATGGCCAAGAGACTTCGTCCTCACCGGTCAAGCGGTATATACACTGGACACTTTATGAAGATCAAGTGGAGGACTTGTGCAGAAAGGATTCCTGGTGTGGGTTAGAAGTAATTGCAGATGCAATGAAAAATTGTATGCGCCGCTTCACACGGTCACAGAAGCGCACGGAGCTTCACATCGAATTATAAAGGCGTCGGGCGCTACGTAGACGTGCTGAAAAGGGTACACGCGCGCGAAGTCGGTTCTTCATCTGAGAGTAGCTAGGCGTATGAAAAAAAATACAACACCGAATAGACAAGCTGCAGGATCAAAGATGGAAAAGCTTTTGTGAGTCATTAGACCCACGCAAGCCATTATCTATTGTAAGGAGAACTCTACAGGGTCATCGCTCAGGCGCCATGCAACTTCATCCCTTCAGGGCTCTCGCACTTCGGCTAAACCGCCGTGAAATTAACGTTGCAGAGGATTGTTGCGCGAACATCACCGGCGGGACAGTCCTATTCTCAGATGTGCTTTTATGCGATGTCCCCGGTCCACCAGTTATAAGTATAGATGCTCACTTTTATATGGAAGAGCTAGAAACTGCACTGACACTGTGTAGGCGTTCTTCTTCGCCAGGGCCCCATGGGGTAACATATACGGCTCTGCGTCACTTAGGCCAAGCATCTAGACGACAACTGCTAAATTTATTTATTTGGTCATGGATAGATGGCATTGTACATCAAGAATGGAAACAGAACCGTCTTGTGCCACTTCTAAAAGCAGAGAAATCCCCTCTGATGCTGACATCATACCAGCCTGTAGCTCTCGCAAGCTGCAATGGGTAACTCATAGAGCGCTTGATTCTCACGCACCGGAATTGGTTTCTTGAACGGCACAACACTTACCCCGACTCCATGGCGGGATTTCAACGAGGCCGTTGGTCGATTGACAACGTCATCGATTTGGTGTCATCAGTAGAACAGCAGAAACTTAGGAAATGACTAGCACTTGCTCTTTTTCTTGATGTGAAAGGTGCAAATGAAAACGTTTCTCATCACACACGGCTGTTAATTGAACTGGGAGGGCGAATGTTTCGATGGACCCGAAGCTACCTGACATGAAGATCCTTTTTTGTATATAATGAAGATGGCGCGAACTCAGAACAATACACGTGCCGTGACGTCCCGCAAGGGGGCGTTTTGAGCCCAGTTTTTTTCAATCTAGTCTTGCTTGGCCTGGCGGGAGCTCTCCCGGAAACAGTCAGTGTTTCAATATACGTTGATCACATATGTGTGTTGGCATCTGCATTGACACACCTACAAGTTAGAGCAAGTATACAGATGCAAGGTCTTTTAATCTCAACAGAAAAATGTGCTCTGGTGGCCTCCACACGCAAGGCTATGACAAATTACTCGATAAGCATTAATGGCCAGCCCATGTCTTACAAGCGTAGCCATCGTTTTCTAGGTGTCATTGTTGACCGCGACCTCTGCTGGAGTCCTCACGTGACTAGCTTGAAAGCAAAACTGGTAGCTATTGCCCACCTCCTAAAAGTCATCACTGGCAAAAGATAGAGACCTTCATCCAGTTTCTTGCTGCAGCTTTATCAAGCACTTTTTATTGGTGTACTGCGCTACAGTTCTCCTCTAGTTACTAAAACTTGCAAGACAACATTCGAGCAGTTAGGAGTGTGCAAGCACAGGCACTACGTGTTTGTCTCGGCCTACCACTAGCTACCTCAATCACTGGAATAGTTATATTAGCTCGGATTCATCCGGTTATGACCTACATCACACCCGAAGTACTGAAAGTACATATTCGGATTCTGGACTGTTTGCACACTTTCTACGCTGACAGAATCCACGTATACACGAATGGATCTACCACCCAGACTAGCTCCACCGGCGCCACCATCATCCTATCAAGACACATCAACATCACTTACAAACTTTGTCACTTGAGCACATAGCCTGGTTCGGAAATTGTTGCCCTGCGATGCGCCATCGAATATATCAAGCAACCACCGGCTAATCAATGGGCAGTATTCTGTGACTCCAAGGCGGCTCTACAATGTCTTTCGTCAGCACTTCGTCGCGGATCGTACGAACAACTGGTATTGGAGATCAGAGAAATGCACTACTATGCCACCTAACAAGGACACCACGTTGTGTTTCAGAGGATACCAATTCATTGTGGTATCTCTGGCAACGACCTCGCTGATGAAGTGGCCAGAAATTCACACGTATAAACAAACTAAACAAACCCTGTGTCCATATTTTTATCTAGGATTGACTCAGATAGGTACTTAAGTAAGCTGGCGCAGAACATGACATTCCAGAAGTGGCAGTCATCACAGTTCGCACATCATCGACTATATTCTGTCGAGCCATCTCTACGACTGCGGCTACCCTCTGGTCTTTCTAGGGAGGAAGGTACAGTGTTGTGCCGTCTGCGTCTGGGCGAAGCCTTCACCAATGCCTACTCATTTAAAATAGGGATGGCCGACAGCGACGAGTGCAACGATTGCACCGTCCATGAGACTATTGAGCACAGCTTAAGTTACTGCCCAGCATACACAAACGAGAGGCAGTGTTTTAAACGCAGTGTTTTAAATCAACTGTTTTAAATCAAACGCAGTGTTTTAAATCAACTGGACAGAAGTGATTTCACTGTCGAGAAAGTATTGGGACCATGGCACTGCCCATCCAATTCCAGAAAGGCATTGAAAGCACTGTTGTATTTTCTAGAAAAAACACCGGCCTGTTTCATCGTTTGCGATGGTGAAACTGTTACGCGTCGGCCCTGTCAGTGACCTTTTCTCTCCTCCTCTTCCTTCCCCCTCCCCTTCTCCAGTGCAGGGTAGCCTACCGGGGCTCAGCCCTGCTTAACCTCCCTGCCTTTCTCCTTGTGTTCTCTCTCTCTCTCTCTCACCTCTAACTCTGCCTTTTACTCTTTGTTACAATGTTATGTGCACTTTAATTTTGTTGTCATCATTATTTCTTGAGTGTGGAGTCCAATGCTTGACACATTGTTATGTTTTTTTCTTTTTTCTGTTGTGTCAGAAAGCTTTTAACTAAGTATTTATTATCTATTACGTATTGTGTAACCGCCCCCCTCTTTACTGCTTTTTATCGCAGAGGGTACTATTATAAATAAAGAAAGAAATACATAAATAAAAAGAAAGAAATAAATAAAAAGAAATAAATATATGCAGAAGATAAAGCATTTCTTGCTTTACATAATGATACACATTCGCCATATATTCGCTGACAAACGCATAAGTGGACAAACGATTGGTTGCAGAATGTGATTTTTTGTTTTAAAAAAGTGCAAGCATAGTTCTGTCTTTGATTAACTCAGTCACTACTAGCATAACTTGTAACCTGCGAGACATACCACAGTTGGACTTACTAAAATATATGTGGATATGTTATGATAACCACCTAGTTTGCCATACGACCAAGAAAAGAGTACGATGTGCTGCAGTCAACCGGGGATATGGTAAGACACACTACTTATGTTTTACGAAATCTACACACATACAGGTTACAGATGCGTAGCGGGTAGCTTGCTTATCAATAAAATGAAGAATGACATTGTAGGTGCTTCTCTACCTAATAAAAGTTGCGGCGGGTGTATAGCGAACACCTTGCATATGCTTTGCCGTGGTGCATAGAGTTTCCTACAATGGGAGCTGCAACACATGACGCTTCAACGATCATGCGAATGATGGGTAGTACATACATTTGCCAAATCTAGGTTGCCGAACCATTTGCCGAATCTTCACCTAGATTTGTGCTGCTTTGTCACGGAACGACAATCAGGAAAAGTTCCAAGCTTTCACATCACCAACCTAACATTTCACGCTCACCACTTCAAATAAGGCCACGAAGTTCAAAACGATTTGCTGTCATGTTTGGAACAAAACCAGAACACTTGAATAAATCAAACCACAAGTGTGTTCGAACCCAAAAGCACAAATACCTTCACAGTCATCTAATACCCATCATTTTCATGCTCTCTGAACGATCGCAGAGCCAGAGTCCTCTCCAGGTAATTTTAGAAAGCTCTATGCCGGAATGGACATACGATGTGCGCAAAGTGGGTACTGGGCATGTGCTGTGTGCTATGCCAGACAACGGGCATTGCACAACGAAAAAAGGAGAGTTCTAGATCCCAAGGTGCTTCGCCCCTAATGTGATTTCTGTGAAGTTCTCGTTAATAAAACCTGACAAAGGGATGTGAACATGGTATGCAAAAAACCATTGAATGCCAAACAAGCCACAACTTATATGCTCCTCCAAATACCTCTTGGGGTGTATTGGGGAAGAAAGTAGACAAAGAAAGCCGAACAGTCACTTTATCCGAAAAAAAAGTATAGGGTTTCACCACAACAGTAGGAATGAAAGCTGTATCCCGTCAGTTTACCCCCGACGTTTTGCATAACGCTGTAGATTTTTCAAGCGGCCCCTGTGCCCCGATTCGCTTGTTGATATACAATTTAAATGGTTCCCACTGGGAAGCTCAGAGACACCACGAATAAAGAAGCTGCTTTAACCGAAGGAGGTGGAAGTTATCGCTTTTATTTTATTTCATCCATTTATGCACTTATATAAACACCACCATCCATGTGTTTCCCAAGTCTTCCTGCACGAAAATTGAGGCAGATTTTGTTGAAGATCTTTAGCACGCAGCAGCCAGCCAACATATGTTTGTGGAGGGTACGTACTCGGGGCTTATGTCAAACAAGATAGTGCTGGAAAGCTTCATCCACGGCCACGCGATATTCAATGGCTAAATCCAGCCATACGAGTCTTCGCCATGATTTTATTGCTGGTGCTAAACATCGGCAAATAACGTCGCCGTATGACTAAAGCATTAACAGTCAGAAGGCTTGTCTTATTCTCCCAGAAAAAGCTATCGGTCGACTTCTAATCGTTGAGTACGGCATATTGCTTGAAATTTTGTATGTAACTTCTGTTTCTGCAGAAACTGTGCCAAAGAATAGTTTCTGTAGACAAGTAGCATTCAAAAGCATATTACCATTTCTCTTACTAGTGTGTAGATTTAGCATCATACTAAAGTTTCGTTTACATGGTACATTTTATAGGTAGTGCACAATTGCAGGAAAAAGTTGCCTTTTTGTCACAACGAAAATTTTGATCTCGTCTTTTAAAAGAAAATTATAATTCTCTCGTTTTCATATGTTCAAAAGACATTTAGCAAAATGCAAGAAGTAACTCAGTACGACTCATTCACTGTGACAGCCGTTGCGCCTGAAACTTGCAATAAAATTAGGCCTCCTTCCCTTGTGTTACCAAGCATAAATGAAGTGCTTGGAGGGATGTACGTGTTCATTTGTTGTTAATATCTTTTTGTTTTATTTATTTAATATTCTTTCTGTTCCTCTCTCTATATATTTGTTTCTTTTTCTCGCTCGTTCTATATTGCTTTCTCTTGGTTCCTTTTGTTTTTAACCTCTCTCTTCATTCTCTCAATTTAATTCTTTATCTTAGTGTTTATTACTTTTTCCCTTTCTCTTCTTATTCCTATGTTATGTTTGCTTTCCCCCCTACTTTTTTCCTCCTTCTAACCCTCATATCTATAAACACCTATCAGTCTACGCTTTTCCATCCTCTTGCAATATTATACAATAAAAGGCTCTGTTTTGCTCTGCTCACGTGACAAGAAAGCGGAGAGGCTACTATGTGTGCCTTCGAACAGTGGGAGCACGAAATCAAATCTCACCTCTTGAAGTATTTGTTTTTTTCTCCCTTTCTCCTTATGGCGTGGCTTGTGCGTCCCTCGTAGCACGTAAACACCAGTGGCACATACCCGAAATGGGTATAACATTTGACCTCCAAGGTGGTGCCGGTGAGAGATTTCTTCTGTGCGTTTTTTAACAATAAAAAATAGTGCTCAATGTACATGTCAATGACTGCTAATGGGGAATGAGAGACAGGAGCATTCGGATTTTAGTTAACGCGCACGCTGCGATCCCCATTAGCAGCCATTGGCATTTACTTGAGCACTATCGAACAAGAAAGGGTTGCTACATTATACTCGCTGTGTGTAACCTCCTTAGTTTTAAAAGGTTTAGCGAGCGTTCAGCCGCAGGGCCATGAATACAATGAACTAGTATATACCATGAATGAATTAGAGGTGGTAAAAGGGGGGAAGCAGATACGAAGCGCAAGCCGTAAGAAATTAAAAGTTAAATCCTCCTGTCTTTCATTTCACATTAGCAGCCACTGGCATGTACATTAAACACTATCTGACAGGAAAAGGTTGCTACGTTATACTTGCTGGGCGTAACCTTCTTGGTTTTAGAAAGGTTTAGCGAGCATTGGGCCGCAGTGCCATAACTACAGTGAACTAGTATATACGATGAACTCAAGGTGATTGAAGGTGAGAAGTAGACCCGAAGCGCAAGCCGTAAGAAAGTGTGCGTGTGCCACCTCTCGTTCAGTCCATGGAATGTCCACTGAATGGCAGTGCTTCTATATGGGGAATATATAATAAAAAGATGCGAGATGATGGGACTTGGAGTGTTGAATAGATGGACGAATGGATACACAGACAGACGCATGGATGGACGCATAAACGGACGCCGGGGCGGATGCACGAACGAACGCAGGGACGGGCGCACGAACAGACGCATGGACGATCACCCAGACAGACGCATGGATGGACGAATGCTTCGTCCCACTCTCCATCATTCACTCCGTGGATATGCTGCCATTTTTTTTACGTGTCCGCTTTGGTGGGACATTCATTGCGGTGCTCGGCTACCGACTCGAATGTCGTGGGTTCAATCCCGGTCACTTGTTTGATCCCGGCTGCAGGGCTTTAAGTTTCCTGGAGGTGAATGAGTAGAATTCCGTGTGCTCTGAGATGTCAGTGTGCGTTGAACAGCACCAGACATTCCAAATTTCTGAATCGCTACACTACAGTGTCTCTCATATTCACATCCTCGTTTCGGGACTTGAAATCTCACACTTTATCATTAAAATCACCATTTCGCTATCACAACAATAATATTTTAATAATAATAATAATAATTATTACTATGTTATTATTATTATTACTATTATTATTATTATTATTATTATCTTACGCATGAATTCTGAACAAAGTATTATTGTGCGACTTGTGCAATCATGTGGCGTGCATGAACAAGACCTGACACTAAACACTAAGCACCATATATAAAAAGGAGCTCTCCCTGCAAAAAACGTAAAACAAGAATAAACCGGTCAAAGAACATAAAAAATTAATTTTGCTACTCTAAAGCAAATTAAGGCAGAACAGTTGAAACAGTTTTGAATGAAGTTTATGGCGGGTGTGAAGGGGCGCATATACTAACCTTCGTCAAGCCATCGTTATAACCTTGTGCCTACATATTGTATATAGTGCTACCGTTGAAGCGATAGCGAATTAAAAGAGGCTGCCATATTTCTTGGTATGTGAATGAATAGCGAATATGAACGCGTGTGTGAGCCCTGCACAGGAGCACTGCACTGTCATCCCATGATAGTGCTAGAATGACGTACATAATTTTAAGGCAGCGTTTCTGGGGCAATAAAACGCTTATCACACAGTGCCTGAGCTCAAGCTTACGTCTGGCGCTCAACACATTACACAATTGGTGCAAAGCGTAATCCGGAAAAAAAATAATTTTAGCCAGGCCTCTAGTTCAAAACATTTAGAGTTTAGCAATAGTCAAATGAGAAAATCAATCTGACTGCATGATAGCTTACATTTTGCTATCAGCGAAACGAGCAATCAAACGCGTAACCTCGTGCGAAGTATCGTGATACCTTTTACAGTCTGCCACGATTCAGGGTCAAGTCAAAATGTGAACTCATAGCCTAGTATACCACAGTTATAGGACACATTCCCCGTACCTTCGTGGCATCCTCAGTTCTACTTGATATTCGGAGTAATACCAAGCTGAACTAAAATATAGATTTCTCGTATACATGTAACTAACGGCACACTTTGAGAACGATCGTCCAAATTGAAAGTCGTGTGTAAATGGACAACGGTGCAAAAGTATTTAGTGTCCTGAGAGGCTTGGGTACAGATCGTGCTGCTGGAATAGAATAGTGCTTTACACTAGTCACGTGGACACCAAAAACTCTCGAAGCTTTCTTCTTTATCTTCCGATTGCAGCACTTCCCTTCAAAGCTTCATAATGTAAAAATGAGCTGAAATAAATAAACGCTTAAAAGGTGCTGTTTAAAACGGCTTGCGACCAGATATGGTGAAATAAAACACCATCGCTTATTGATCAATGTGCCTTTAACGGAAGTACCGGAAACGTTGATGCCGTTAACGCTATTTTACGAAATTCAAAGGTCCAACCGTAAAGGTGGTCTGAACAGTGAACGTGTTCTTTTTCCTCTTATTTCAATTACCTCATGGCCCTCAGTCCCCAGCAGCTGCCAACAAACTGACCACGGCAGCGCTCAGATCTGCAATGCAGCAGAGGGTGCCAAGAATCTCTCGGTCCGGACAGGCCACCACTGGAACCTGAACTTGGCAACGTTTAACGCTAGAACCTTATCTACTGAGGCAAGTCGAGTTGTACCACTCTAGGAGCTAGAGGGCGTTAACTTAGATATAATAGGGCTCGGTGAGGTTAGGAGGATAGATGAGGCCTATACGGTGATACAGAATGGGCACGTCCTTTGCTATCGGGGCACGTCTGACAGAAGGGAACTTGAAGTGGGGTTCTTAATTCACAGAAATATAGCTCGCAACATAGAGGAATACTATAGGATTGATAAAATGGTGGTAGGTATTGTACTTAAACTCAATAAGAGATACAAGATGAAGGTAGTTCAGGCTTACGCACCGACATCCAGCCATGATGACGCTTCAGTTGAAAGCTACTATGAAGACGTGGAATCGGCAATAATAAGGTAAAAACACAATATACTCTACTAATGGGTTCAGACTCACAAAGAGGGTCCAGCTTAAATTGATGACGACGCAGTGAGCAATGAAAGGAAAAATGATAGGTGTAACATCAAGAGGCAAGAAAAGGGCAGAGTGGATTAGGAAACAAACGGGGGTTACGGATATAATAGTTGAAATTAAGAAGAGGAAATGGGCATGAGCCAGCCATGTCGCGCGTAGACAAGATAACCGCTGGTCATTAAGGATAACTCACTGGATTCCCAAAGGAGGGAAGTGGGTCAGGGGGAGACAAAAGGTTAGGTGGGCAGATGAGATTAAGAAGTTTGCGGGTATAAAATGGCAGCAGCAAGCACAGGACCGGGTGAACCAGTGGAACATGGAAGAGGCCTTGGTGCTGCAGTAGACGTACTAAGGCCGATGATAATGACGATGATGTCAGTACACGTGAACATATTGTTGCGTGAAGGCACAAGGGAAACTAGGCGTTTTAAAATATATTTACACAGCGCCAACGCGCAAGCCAAGATGGCGAACAAGAGAGCGCGCGCACCCAAGTCACCTCGTCTTCCTCGGCGCCTATCTCACTGTTTAAGTGGGGCATTGTCTCGTAACATAACCCCCGGGTGCTGAAGCACCGTCTCGGTGCTTTCTATTGTGTTGCCGAGTGGTAAAGCTTAAGGCGGGATACGTGGACAATGTCTGTAGACAGCGAAGCGGAGGCGGAGGAAGACTCGAGCGGGGCTATCTCGTAGGTCACATCTGTCACCTGGCGCAATACGCGGTAGGGTCCCGAGTACCGGGAAAGCAGTTTTTCAGAAAGTCCGACGCGTCTAGTCGGAGTCCACAATAGTACAAGAGAACCTGGTGTAAAGGAAATTTGGCGGTGATGTGAGTCGTAACGATGCCGCTGGTGATCTTGCGATGCTAAAAGGCGCTGACGAGCAACTTCTCGTGCTTTGCGAGCCCTGGTGATAGCATCACGGGTGTATTCAGTCGTAAAGTCGACAGCTGTCGGAAAGATGGTGTCGAAAGGTAAAGTTGGATGACGGCCAAACAGCAGATAGAAAGGTGAAAAACCAGCTGCATCATGGCGTGAAGAATTATAGGCAAACGTAACGAAGGGCAATGCAACGTCCCAGTCCTGGTGGTCGGACGATACGTACATAGCGAGCATATCAGTTAAAGTCCGGTTGAATCGTTCAGTGAGTCCGTTAGTTTGCGGGTGGTAAGCTGTCGTAAATTTATGTTTCGTCTCGCAGGAGCGAAGCAGGTCGTCGATAACTCGGGAAAGGAAATAGCGCCCACGATCTGTTAGGAGTTGGCGTGGGGCGCCATGGTGAAGTATGACGTCGTGCAGGAGAAAATCGGCAACGTCTGTGGCGCAGCTGGTCGGCAAAGCCCGCGTGATAGCGTACCGGGTTGTATGATCCGTCGCGACAGCTATCCACTTATTCCCCAAAGTGGATGCAGGAAAAGGGCCTAGGAGGTCAAGACCAAGTCGGAAGAAGGGATCAAAGGGAACGTCAAGTGGTTGGAGGAACCCGGCAGGACTCATGGAAGGTTTTTTTCGGCGTTGACACTGATCGCATGAGGCGACGTAGCTGCGGACCGAGCGATAAAGACTGGGCCAGTAAAATCGACGCTGTACGCGGTCATACGTCCGAGACAGTCCGAGGTGACCGGCAGTGGGAGCGTCATGAAGCTGGCCGATCACGCTCGCACGTAAGTGGGAAGGTACTACAAGGAGCAGTTCGTGTCCATCAGGGCGGACGTTGCAACGGTACAATGTGTCATCCTTAAGCACGAACAATCGAGTAGAAGGATCGGGTGCCGCAGAATGAAGCTTCTCGATGATGTTACGTAAGGCAGGATCTCGGCGCTGTTCCTCACGGATGTTGCTTAAAGCGGAGAGAGACAGCACACATGGCGATTCATCGAACGCTTCAGGTGGGTCCACTGGATTCCGAGATAAGCAGTCAGCGTCATGGTGTAAACGGCCAGATTTGTAGGACACCGAGTAGGTATACTCTTGAAGCCGTAGTGCCCATCGACCAAGGCGCCCAGTGGGGTCCTTCAAGGACGAGAGCCAGCAAAGTGCGTGGTGATCGGTTATGACAGTGAAATGTCGACCATGTAAATAAGGCCGAAATTTTGCTACTGCCCAAACGAGAGCAAGGCATTCCCTTTCGGTGATGGAGTAGTTCCTTTCCGCCTGCGAGAGGAGACGGCTGGCATAGGCGATAACGCGGGCGCAGCCGCTTTGATGCTGAACCAAAACAGCACCGATTCCGTAACCGCTGGCATCTGTGTGTACTTCTGTAGGGGCAGAAACGTCGAAATGGGCCAGAACAGGTGGTTTTGTTAGCGACTCAATAAGTGTAGAGAACGCCGTAGCCTGCGCAGCGCCCCATGTGAAGGATACATCTTTTCTCAATAAGTCTGTGAGAGGACGGGCGACTTCCGCAAAGTTGTTCACAAAACGTCGAAAGTACGAGCACAGACCGAGAAAGCTGCGTACTTCTTTAGTGCAGGTCGGAACAGGGAAGTTACGCACGGCTCGCACTTTATCGGGATCAGGACGTACACCAGAGGAGTCGACAAGGTGGCCCAACATTGTTAGTTGCTGGCGTCCGAAGTGACACTTTGACGAGTTCAGTTGGAGACCGGCATTGCGAAATACGGCCAGTATTGAGGAAACGCGGTCGAGGTGGGTTTCAAAGGTCGGGGAAAAGACGATAACGTCGTCAAGGTAGCATAGACAAATTGACCATTTGAACCCACGCAAAAGAGAGTCCATCATCCGCTCGAAGGTGGCTGGAGCGTTGCATAATCCGAAGGGCATGACCTTAAATTGGTAAAGACCATCGGGGGTGACAAAAGCGGTCTTCTCGCGGTCCATGTCATCGACAGCAATTTGCCAGTAACCTGCTCTTAGATCAATAGAAGAAAAATACTTAGCGCCGTGAAGACAATCTAGGGCGTCGTCTATGCGCGGTAGCGGGTAGACGTCTTTTTTAGTGATCTTGTTCAGATGTCGGTAGTCAACACAGAATCGCCAAGTGTTGTCCTTCTTTTTGACAAGAACAACAGGGGAAGCCCATGGACTACATGATGGTTCAATTATGTCTTTGGCGAGCATGTTGTCGACTTCTGCTTGAATTATGTGACGCTCGGTCGAAGAGACGCGGTATGGCCGTCGATGGACAGGGGAGGCATCGCCGGTGTCAATGCGGTGCTTTACCGCACTGGTTTGACCTAGTGGACGATCACAAAAGTCAAATACGTCCCAGTATGACTCAAGAACGCGAAGGAGTTCGTCGGCTTGATGCGGCAAAAGGTCTGACGCGATCATTTTTTTAACATCAGGAGACGGGCTTCCTTGCGAAGATCGAGCATGTGTGAAGCTGGAGTGTCGAGTCTCGTTCGAAGACAGAGCTGATATGACGCATTCTTCAGAAGGAGTCAGCATGGCGAGGGCGATTCCGCGCGGAAGCACTTGCGGACACAGAGCAAAGTTGAGCACAGGAATGCAGGCGCGGTTTGCACGTAACTGAATAACAGTGTGTGGTAAGGTAACACTGTGGGTCAAGAGAAGGGATGTGATGGGCGCGAGCACATATTCACCATCGGATACAGGTGGCGAGGGCGTAACGGTGATGCAGGTCACAGTTTGCGGTAACAAACGGACATGTTCAGCAGAGCACATACGGGCTTGCGGTCGACTGGGCGGATCAATCGGACACGGTAGGTCAAGTTGCACAGTACCGGCTGAACAGTCGATGAGAGCGGAATGAGTGGACAAAAAGTCAAGACCGAGGATCACATCATTGGTGCAGTGAGAAAGAACAGTGAAGAGAACTGAAGTTTGACGGCCGGCAATAGTAACGCGTGCAGTACAGACGCCAATAACAGCAGCCGTACTACCATCAGCAACGCGAACGCTGCGTGAAGGGGCTGGAGTAAGTACTTTCTTTAAGCGGTCTCGAATGTGCAGGCTCATCACAGAAATATGGGCGCCAGTGTCTACTAAGGCTTTAACAGATAAACCGTCCACTTCAACGTCGATCAAGTTCTGATTGGTCGGGAGCGTCAACAGAGGAATTGGAGAGCAAGTCGTATCAGCAGCGTCACCTCCAGGAGCTGCAGCCGCTAGTTTTCCGAAGAAAACCGCCGGGCAGAGGACGGGGACGGGGAACGAGGTGGCGGTGGAGATCGGGAAAATCTACGTCGAGGTGAAGGTGAGCGACTGTACTGGGCAGTGGTCGTAGTGGTCGGGTCGTAATTAGCTGAGCCATCACGCCGTGGTGGTGCCTGGTCATAGAGGTGGGCCGGTGAATGGGGGTTGGAGAAGCTTGGGTTTGCCCGATACGGTGAGGTCCACGTGCTTCGGCAATGACGGGAAATGTGTCCCACTCGTTCACATCGGAAGCAAATCGGCCTGTCATCAGGCGTTCTCCACGCATTTGGGTCACGATTACGTGGAGCAGGGCGGCGATACTGCTGTGGGTGGCTCGGGGTAGACGAACTGACAGCGCCGGGACGGTGCACAGAACAGACTGTGTGAACACCCGCGTTGGCTAGTTCCTGGCGAACAACGGTCTGTATTAGCGATATGGTCGGCTGAGGATCACTCGGTGCCAGTGCTCTCAAGGGGGCGGGTGAGATGGCTTCGATTTCACGGCGTACAATTCTCGTGATGTCACTGGAGTGTGAATTGGGCAAGGTCGGTACACGGAGATCCGCACATGTTGACGTCGCAGCAGTGTTGGGAAGGCGCGTAAAGTGGTAAGCAATGCGACGGCTTTTAGCCTCTTGAAACTGTTGGCACTCCAAGATAACATCTTGCACGGTGGAACAGCCTTTGCACACAATGAGGTTAAATGCATCGTCTGCGATGCCCTTGAGCACGTGCGCTACCTTGTCGGCTTCAGCCATGGTTCGGTCAACTTTACGGCAAAGGGTCAGCACATCTTGAATATACGCCAGGTAGGACTCCGTGGACGTCTGAACACGTGTGCCAAGTTCTTTCCTAGCGGCCTGCTTGCAGCCGGCAGATTGACCAAACAACTCGCGTAAGTTGGTCTTGCATACGTCCCAGCTTGTGATACCGTCCACATTGTTATTAAACCACGCCTTGGCCGTTCCTTGTAAATAAAAGATGATGTTTGCCAGCATTAAGGTTGGGTCCCACCTGTGATTTGTGCTGAAGAGCTCGTAGAGTTTAAGCCACTCATCCACGTCCTCGCCGTCCGTTCCCGAAAAGTTGCCGGGATCGCGGGGTGGAGCGGCCACGAGATAAACAGGAGAGGTCGGCGCCATTGATGCATTGGGCGTAGCAGTTGAGGAAGCGTCGCTGCCGGTGGACATGTTGGGAGCAGAGACTAGGCGTCCGCTGCGTAACTCCGTCGTGCGTTGTACCCCGCACCTTCCACCAAAATGTTGCGTGAAGGCACAAGGGAAACTAGGCGTTTTAAAATATATTTACACAGCGCCAACGCGCAAGCCAAGATGGCGAACAAGAGAGCGCGCGCACCCAAGTCACCTCGTCTTCCTCGGCGCCTATCTCACTGTTTAAGTGGGGCATTGTCTCGTAACAATATGAAAGAAGCTTCACCTGACATAAAATCTCAAGCGCCAGGGCTCTGTCGTGATCAAATGCATAGTTCTATGTTTTGTTGATTTGTAATAGAAACGTCTGTGCAAAAAGACGTCAAGTCTCAATGCGTATCTAGTCACGTTTGTTCAACCATGTGATGACTTAACGTTCTCACGTGTCAATAATAGAAGCGTCTCAATTTAAATACATAATGCTTTTCAAGTATTGCTACAGTGTAGGACACTATTAGTTTTGCTCAGACGTTTTTGTTATCTTAACATTTAGTGTTGTGTTTTTCACCTACATTATACTACATTGTTTGAACAATTGTCACATGAAATGCTGCAATGCAGCATTTTAAATAGAAATTTTCTGAGTGTCTCATGCCACCAGTGTTCTAGATGTCACGAGCTCTCGCAGTTTCTTTAAGCCTTCTTTATATCTACTCTCCAAACTTCATTCAGTGTCTGGTGCTACAGCTCCGAGACATTCTAAACTAATGGCGCACACACTGTGCAAAGTCGACAGCTGCGACAACGCTCTATGGAATACGTCGCAGTTAGCCGACTGAAGTGGTTCCTGTGATAAGAAGGATAAATTGTGCACCGTGGTGAAGATAACGAGAACGCAAATACGGTACGTTTTCAAAGGGTAATGAAGGAAACAGAGACTACCTTGCCAAGAATGTTCTTCGCCATAATCACAATCTTGGCATGTGAAGTTCTGCAACGTGTTTAATGTCCGTCAAAGGCCAGCGTTACGCCACACCCATTCCTTGAATGATATCATTATCCTGACGAAGAAACGTCGCTCCTGACACCCTAAACTGACATCCCATCTAGCGCCTAACAGTCGAGACATAAAGGCGCGAACTTCTGGAAACACCCTTACTTATGCTGACCTAAGTGAAATAGATGAAAGCGTTCCACTGATCACTCCTCATCAACAACTTTCCTAGCAGTTGTGGCAGCTTGTGCTTGAACTACATTACAGTCGCGGTGAATCTTGCAGTAACTCATTACCCTTGAGAAATCAGCAGTCGTAAGCGCAGAAGTTAACCGTCTACTAAATAAGCAATTCACAAGTTTTGTTAGCATTGCACCACATTTTACCTATTGCATGGAGGTTGAAACGAAAGACCAAGTACGCCGTAGTGACAAGGGCGGACGTTATGTCGCCCGTACTGTTGTTTTATTCCCCCGTACATGCGCAATTTGAAAGAAGCAACGTTGCGTAAGAAATCTCTCGAGTAGGTAAAGGGAAATGAGGCAGTAACTGTTAAAATTACCTAATGTACTTGGTGGCCAGCAATCAAGCTATGCAAATTACTAGTCAATATTTAAAATTTTGTTTATTTCTTTGTTAGACAATACGTGGCTGCCGTGGTGCAGGAGACGAAAGGCGACATTATAGAGTCGCCTGACTACGCTTATAGCACTACGCCACGCATTCTTCACATAGAGCGACTGCATTGGCAAAGAAAAAAAAAGCTGGCGCGTTTCCCCGCATTTCGTTACACCACGAAAATCAGTGGCACTCTTACTTGACGATACCGTTTTTTGTCTTGAGAAAGAAATATATAAAAAAGATAACGAGGGAGGTTAACGTGGTGGAAATAACTGTTTCACCAAATTTACGCAATGAAAATATGCCTCTCTCATTTTGATTCCATAGAAAACAGAGTTTATAGTGGTATGCTGCGACGTGTTTCTCGAATAATTTATTTCATTGCAAAAGACACCTGCTAAATTTTTTTTGGTTTTCGTCGCACGAACATAAGGCTTGAGTAAATGTTGTGCCACATAGAAGCATTGCCGTGCAGATCAGTTTCGCTAGGTGGCTTGAAGGAAAACTACCGTTAAACTGTGCCGTCCTTGTTTTCTGAAATATAAGAGCTTCAGGATCAGAAATGCAGTGGTGTTCTTTATCATACTGTCTACAAATATCAGGCTAGTACTCCTATTTGTTTATGATAGGTTTATTGCTACTGTGGTAATGAAACTCAAAAAAAGGTTCATAGCTTTGTTACTACATATATTTTGCTTTGTTACTGCGCGTACATTCCCCTACTGGTGTTTTGGTTTTGGCTTATGAAACAGCGTGACGAGTATTTAAGTATTGATTCCGTATATTAATACGTCGCATTATTCAACTTCCAAGCTGAATTTTCAAAACGGAAACCTATCAACGTCGAAGGTGTGTATTCAGTGCGAGTAATAAATAACTAGGATGAATCGTAATGCGGTCCATCGTAACAGAGTAGCACGTAAGGTGTAGCGCTGCTGAGTTAAAGGTCACAAGTTTGAATCCCAGGCTTGGCTGTCTGGATTTCAATGAATACGTATAGAAACGCCAGTGTAATTTGCCTAAAGCACACATTAAAGAACCAGAGGTAGTCGAAAGCAGTGCGGAAGTTCCTCGCTATGGCATACCTCATATTGTTATTGTCATTTGTGCGCTTGAAAGCCCCGAGCTTGTGAACTGTAACCTTCTACATCTTGACACAGACCTTCTCACGGGTTCACTAAGCAGACTATGGAGGCCAACGCAAAAACGAAATGCAAACACTGGCCTCTCGTGATATTCTGCAGCTGCTATACGACCAAAAGTTCACGTAAAAAAACACCTTAATATCGCTGCAATTGCTACCTGAGCTGCAAACTTTTTGTCGCCAGGGAAATCACCACAATGAAAATTGCACAACATCGCCTTTAGTGCTTTTTAGTCTTATTCGATGCCTTTAGCTCTGTTGACGTTAGAAAGTGGGAATGAGGGCATCGATGCCTGCTCTATTACTAAACGGCTCACTGAACACACAAAAGCGACAATCTCTCCGAGGACACGGGAACCTCGGTTTGAGAAACTGGTTGAACCAAATGATACTGAACACACTATGAAACGATCCTCTCATGCTAGACAAACCATTTTGAATACTGGAATGCAACGCACGCGTGTTTCGAAGAATCCTGCTATCTATTGTTTTTTAATCAATGGGGGCGAAAATGCTGTAGGACCGTGTGCTCCGATACAGGTGCAAGTTAGAAAACCCCATTTGGTCGAAATTTTTTGGGTCCTCCACTGCGACGTCTCTCATAATCATATGGTGGTTTTAAAACTTCAAAGCCCACATATATTATTATCTTCTTGAGATAGTAAATTGAAGAAATACTTCCGTGTGATAGTAAATCATGATATACAACGAGGTGTATCGGCTGTGGTCAGAAGGCTATTCTTCTTTGAGTGAGAAATTCTTTAATTGTAAGGAATACATCCTGCTCCGAGCTAGCCTAGAAACCCATACCTTGTGGCATAAAAATGAAAGGTGTGCATGCATTTCGCTTAGATGTTTTGCTTAAAATAAGGGTAAGTAAATTCGAGTTTGATCATGTTGGTTTTAGTTGAGGTAAATACCTGAAATGTTTTCGTTCTACTATAGCACATTGTTGCACAATGCCTCGTGCATAGACAACAGTCACTCACCATGCCTGTAATTGTGACAAATGCCTCATGTAACATAACAAGAAAAAACTATGCTCAGGAAGTGCCTATCAGCGGATAAGAACTGTTTTGTGTTAAATTCTTTTTAGAAACCTACGGATGCTCTCTAAATTTCATACGCAGGCAGCTGATAATGCAACAATGTGTGATGTGCAAAGACGAGCGAACTAGTGTCATCTATAGTTGAGATATGCTAAATATCTTCGCGTGAAATCTGCTGACTAATCAGTTACGGTGCAGTGCTACAAACCATGCAAACGGTTTTCAAAAGCGTCAGACGGAGTTAATAAGCATTTAATCAGAGGGCAGCATCGCGAGACAGTGACTAAGATTGTCCTGATAAAAAGAAGTTTTCAAAGTTTAGTGGCACTTCCTGTGGACTTCTGCGTCTCACAGACAGACTTCGAGAAGTGTTGTATTTGCCAATACACCTAACTGTATTCCGTTTGCTGTTTTGCGTTGAACAATTATATTTATAATCATGAATGTGCACAGTGTCTCG
>WOVY01008281.1:0-15792 GCA_013436015.1 Rhipicephalus annulatus
GTCGCTTTGCAAATGAGAAGCTCTTGTTTTTTGGCCACATGATTAGTAAGCTCGCATTGACCCTGAACCTCGAAAAATGGCGGCCATCGCTGCCTCCCGCTACCCACCTATGAGAAGACCCTACGCCAATTTAATGCTTTGTGTGCTTCCTGCAGTCGTTTTATTGATGAATTTTCCCGGATTTCCGATTCATTACCTACATCAGGAAATATGAAGTGACATTCGACTGAGAAACAGAACAAGAAGAAGAAGTTCAAGAACTGAAACGATGCCTTCAGTTGCCATCGAGATGCCACCAATATTTAGGCACTTCAACGAATACGCCGACAGAGGAATTCATGCCGACGCAAGCAGTGTAGGGCTCGGGGCCGTTCTATTGAGAAACTCTCAACGACTCATGTAGGTCACATGTTTTGCTAGCCGATCACTATGCATGCCGGAAGCCAACTATAATAAAAAATGGCCCCAAAGCTGCAAGTTACACTGCAAACATCGTCGAAAGACTATAGTCTTGCGGTCTGGAGAGAGTGAACAAAAGATTTCTTTGATGTTATATGCAAGAAAATTGTTGTATGGTATTTTGGAGGCGCTGGTTTAGAGTGCCTTGAGCGTGTAGGAGGTGAACGAGCGCATTGAGGCATGTTAGACACGAGCGCCATCTGGCAGTTATCTTCAAAAACGAAGGAATGCGCGCCCGTGGAGAAAGACGCCCGCCTGTCTCGCTGGTAATAAGGTGTAGAACGCAAAGTGACGGGCAGGTGCCACCTCCGAGTCGTCGTAGCAAAACCTTGGAAACACATACCTTTTTGAGCATCGCGTTGCACTGTGTGCTCAGCGCGATAAACGCTACAGTCCTTAGAGATACTTGTGTGTGCCTCTTCTACTTTGAAGGCACACATACAAAACATGAGCATACATGTTATGGCACCTCAGATATGCGCTATAATTGCTTTTTAATTGAGAATCGCACAACTATGAGCGCTGAAACTTGAGCAATATTGGTGGGCGCTGCGGATGAGGTTGGCCGCTTGGTGCCGTTGAGGTATCCTTAAGGGTGAACAAACAGGCCAATGCATAGACAGACAGACCAAAATTGTTTTCGTCTTAGGTGCCTAAGAAAGACTATCGTCTTTAAAAATTACACGATCTAGCACTAAAGAAAAAACCGAGTGTGGATGAGAAGCAGCGGGAGCTAACGCTTACACTCGTGGTGTTGACGCTGGCGCTCATCGCGGCGTTGCGGAGGGGAGAAATCCTGGGAGGTGCAAAGCAGCAGTGATGGACAGTTTTTTGCTATTGGAACATGTCAATCGCTGCTAATGTAGAAGACTAATGCAGACGACTCCAGTTGGACACCGAGACCAGCAGTCCGCTGTTAGTTTAATGCACATGCTGGGAATGTTTGTTGTTCAAAAGCACAAGACAAATCTCCTACCGGCATCTTCCTTGAAGGTCAAAATTCAGTGGATTCATACATGCGGTTGGCCAAAGAACGGTTGTGCAGCACAAGCAGTCAGTTTTCTTTTTAAATTAAAAACTGCCTAGAAGACGCTGCGTACGTTGGCGTTGCGAGATGAAAGCGTAGGGAGCGGTGGAAGTGACTCACATGTGCTATGGATGGCGCTAGGACGGATGCTTAGAGGAGAGAGAGAGGAGCGAGCAGACGCTGCTTGCATCGGCGTTGCGAGGCGAAGTAGGGGGGGGGGCATCGCAATTGAAAATCCTGTGGTTGGTGGATCCTGGAATGATCGGTTGATTTCGCCCCGCGCGTTTTTTATTAAATGTGAAGCCTTTCTTAGCAAACATCGGCGACTTTGAGCGTATGTATGTATGTATGTATGTATGTATGTATGTATGTATGTATGTATGTATGTATGTATGTATGTATGTATGTATGTATGTATGTATGTATGTATGTATGTATGTATGTATGTATGTATGTATGTATGTATGTATGTATGTATGTATGTATGTATTGTGGGCTTTTAGTATCCAATCCTCTTCATCTGTACATTATCATCATTATCATGTGTTGCTCATGCATCCTCATCGTTGTCACGTAGCATCATCATCTTGGTTCGTTCATCTCAGCTGTCGGCTGCTGGTTCCTCGGGCCTAATAAAGGTCTTCCAAACCAAGACATCATACGTGGTGGAGCGTGCTGTTAGATCCCCCGTCATCCTCTCGACCACTCTACCCCCTGGAGCTACGTTCAGGTCGCCGCTTGGGCCAGGTTTCCGGAATATGTCGCACCAAGAAGAGGTCGGTGCTGCTGCCGTTCCCACTCCGCCACCGCGTGCCGCGCCTTTTCACGTCATTAACAGCCTCCCGCGTGAGCCCCATCCCTTCGCTGGTATGCGCGGGGAAGATGTGGAGGAATGGCTGGACGATTTCGAACGTGTCGGCGCTGCTAACCGTTGGGATAACACCTACTAACTCGCTCACGTGTCATTCTACCTCATGGGTGTCGCGAAGACGTTGTTCCTCAACCAATTCATCGACATCCCCGACTGGTCAGCCTTCAAAGATTAGCTTCGCTATGTCTTTGGCACACCGGCTGTTCGTTCAGCTCTCGCAAAGAAAGCTCTCGCGTCTCGGAAACAGCACATCGGGGAGTCGTATACATCCTACATCGAGGATGTCTTTTCACTTTGCCGCCGGGTTGACACCCCAATGACAGAGTCAGACAAGGTTCGCCAGCTTCTTAAGGGGATTGCACCCGTTGAATTCAATGCCCTTGCAATCCAGAATTCGGCTACTGTGACTGACGTTGCGACAACCTGTCAGCGCCTCGAAGAACTTGAGTCTATGCGCCTACAACCGGACAGTGACGCGGCCCGTATTACGGCAGATCCAAACCTATGAGACGCAATAAAGTTAATTATACGCGAAGAATTAGAATCAATGGTTGGACACACTACCATCAGGGTGTCCCATTCAGTCTTCTTCAACGTCATTGCGGGATGTCATCAGGGGGAACTCACGTCCATGACCCACATGGCCCACCTGCAGCCCACTGTCGCTCGTACTCTCCCATCGTTCTCGCATGCCGTCGCCGCACCATCAGGCACCATCAGCTCGACATCGCCGCCACGAACGTACGCGTCGGTTGCTGCTGCACCTCCCAGAAGCTTTTCCACTAACTTTCCATCACCAACGCCTGAGCCATCATCTCTCCCTCTTACTGCTCTCTCTCCCGGTGCATCTAACACAAGCTACTACCCTCCTTATCGATCGACTCGCCGTACGGGCTATTAATGCGGATATCGTGGTCATATTTCACGCTTTTGCCGCAAGCGCCAGCAAGATGAGCGCCGAGGGTACGACATACGCGAACGGGACTATACCGCAGGAGCCTTGTACCAGGGCCGTCGTTATTCATCACCGCCGCGTCGGTTTCCATCTCCGCCAGCATCCGGTGAACTGCGCAGTAGTCATCGATCAACCCGACGCCGTTCACCATCGCCCTACCGTCGCTCCTCTTCTCCTCTTCAGCCTGCTTCCTTGGCTTCTGATCAGCATGACGATAGTTATAGCGCGAGAACAAAACGACGACACAGAGACAAGGACACGAAAGACACGAGCGCTAACTTGGGAAGTTAGCGCTCGTTTCTTTCGTGTCCTTGTCTCTGTGTCGTCGTTTTGTTCTCGCGCTATAACTATCGTCATGCCATACCAACTAGCCCAAGCTGCCACACTTCAGATCAGCGTCCGGAAAACTAAGCGATGCAGTTTTTGAAGGACAAACTGCATTCCAACACACGAATCCAATTCCTCCAGCGCGCCCACACAATATGATTGTAGTCACAGTTGAGGGAGTGGACGTTGATGCTTTGGTGGACACTGGGGCTGGATTTTCTATTATTCGTGCTGATTTGTGTACTCGTCTTCGAAAGGTCACGACGCCTTATGATGGACCAACACTGGTTACAGCCCAGGGAACAATGATTCGCCCTTTTGCTCTCTCTACTGCCCGTGTGCTAATCGACGACATTCTTCATCATATACCATTCGCTGTGCTATCCTCGTGCTCACACGAACTCATTTTCGGCTGAGACTTTCACCTGCTTCCACGGCTATTTGTTGTGCACAACGTGTCTTCCATCTTCCTGACACAGACCACTTGCTTTGTGACGAAACCTACAGGTCACTTCGACTCATCGCTGCTGTAGACATCGAGTTACCCCCCGAACGAACATCAATTAGTCACAGTTTTGTCCAGGCGACATCGACTCTTGTGACATTTTGGTCACTCCGTCGCCCCGTTGCCTTAATAAAGGCATAGCTATCGCATCAGGTGTGGCTCGCTTCAACAATCGATCAGCTGTCCTCGCTGCTACGAACACCACACCCGATAAAATTTTACTGCCGTGGGCCACTACTGTCGCCTGCGTTGCCGATCTGGAGCCTGTGTGCGTCGTGCCTCTTACCCCTGCCTCCTCTAAAGGCCATCCTGGAGATCACGCTGCATGCTCGGCCTTTACAACAGCCATCAACAAGGACTTGACAGACTCGCAGAAGCAGCAGCTGCTTGATTTTTTGAAAAGCATGCAAACTGTATTGACGTTCTTTCATCCAGCCTGCTTCAGACAACTGCTACAGCACATCGTATTCAGACCGACGGAACATCCATTGTGCATCGTCGTCCGTACCGCGTCTCGCTAGCCGAAGGAGAAATCAATGAGGAAAACGTAGATGATATGCTGCAATGAGAGATAATCCAACCCTTAACCCATCCTTGGTCGTGTCCCGTGGTTCTGGTGCGTAAAAAGACGGTTCCGTACGATTTTGCGTCGATTACCGAGCACTCAATAAGATCACTAGGAAGGACGTATGCCACATGCCACGTGTCGACGACGCCCTCGATTCCTTACAAGGTGCTGAATTCTTTTCAAGCCTCGACTTGCGTTCTGGCTATTGGCAAATCACCATGCACGAATGAAAAAGAAAATACTGCGTTTGCAACTCCGGACGGCCTATACAAATTCAATGTTATGCCGTTTGGTCTATGCATTGCGCCCGCAACTTTTGAGTGCTTGATTGACAACGTGCTGCGTGGCCTGAAATGGAAGACTTGCCTATGTTGCCTCGATGACATTGTTGTTTTTTCATCGTTTCTTCAACATCTGCAACGCTTGGACGAGATCCTGACTTGCCTTGCGGGCGCTGGTCTTCAAATTAACACCAAGAAGTGCCATTTCGCCAGCCGATCTACCAAGGTCGTCGGTCATGTTGTGAGCAAGGACGGAATTCGTCCAGACTCTGAGAAAACTGCTGCGGTGCTTCACTTCCCTCGCCCTGACAAGCCGAAAGATTTGCGAAGTTTCCTTGGTCTCGCCTCTTACTTTCGGCGAATCATACAAAAGTTTGCCTCCATAGCCGCACCACTCTATAAGCTACTTGCTTCTGGTACGCCCTTTCAGTGGTCTCAGGAATGTGAATCGGCTTTCGACAGGTTGAAGAGTGCCCTCACGACCGATCCTGTACTTTCTCATTTTCACAATGGTGCACCGACTTTCCTCCATACAGACGCTAGCGGCCACGGTTTAGGAGCCATGCTCCTCCAGCGCGACAACTCTTCGCGAGAGCGAGTCGTTGCGTACGCCGGCCGCGTCCTCTCCGCAGCCGAGAGGAACTACACGATCACCGAGAAGGAGTGCCTCGCCATCGTTTGGTCAGTGCAGAAATTTTGTCCCTATCTTCACGGCTGCCATTTCACCATTGTGACCGACCACCACGCTTTATGTTGGCTTTCGACACTCAAGAACTTGTCGGGACGCCTCGGCCGCTGGATTCTACGCCTACAAGAGTATGATTTTGATATCGTATACAAGTGTGGCAGAAAGCATAGCGACGCCGATGCTCTTTCTCGCTGCCCCACTACCAGCGGCTCCCCTAAGCGTTTCCGCAATCACTTTGCACAACACACCCTCGGAGTCCACGTGTACGGTGGTTTCCTCTCTCGCCTCTACGGACCAGCTGCCTTCGGGCGACCCGCACGTTTTTTCTTCTCGACAGCTGGCTGACCCATACTGTCGACGTATTATAGGCTACCTCACTGGCAGTTCCCGTCGACCTAATGCGAGGCTCCGTCGCCAACTCTCGCAGTTTAAGCTGGGCAACTCAGTGCTGTACCGCAAAATTTACCATCCTCACGGTTAGCGCTGGGTTCCCGTTCTACCCCGATCGCTTCGGTCCGAAGTTCTCAGAGCACTTCATGACCATCTGACGGCTGGTCACCTTGGTTACCACAAAACCTACGATCACCTTCGAAGTCGGTTTCATTGGCCTGGTATTACCACTAGTGTAGCTCGCTACGTTGGGTCCTGCACTACCTGCCAATGTAGAAAACTACCCACATCTGCTCCAGCCGGTACACTACAGCCTCTTCTGTGCCCAGCCACACCATTCGAAGTTGTAGACATCGATCTTTATGACCCCCTTCCAGTCAGTGCTGCTGAAAACCGGTGGATAGTAACAGCCGTTGACCATTTGGCGCGCTACGCCGAGACGGCGTCTTTCACTACCGGTTCAGCTTCTGAAATTGCCGATTTCTTCCTCCGAGCCATTATACTGCGCCATGGTGCTCCACGTGTATTGCTCAGTGGCCGTGGAGGGGCCTTTCTTTCACAACTAGTGAACGAACTTCTTCGCGCCTCTGGCAAAACTCACAAGACTGTCTCTAGTTATCATCCCCAAACTAACGGCCTCACTGAGCGATTCCTCCGCACTCTTGCTGTCATGATCGCCGCCTACACTCAACCAGACCACAAGAACTGGGATGTAGTTCTACCATTCGTCATTTTTGCCTACAATACGGCTATTCAGCGGACAATCGGCTATTCATCATTTTACCTAGTTTATGGACGCTCCCCTACTTCATTCCTGGACGTCTCTTTCTTTAACTGCCACGCAAATTTCATCTCAATCCTCTTCAGAGGAATACGTTTTACGGCGCGCAGAGAGCCGCGAACGTGCTCGTATAAACACTGAAGCCCGACAGCAAGACAGAAAGCTGGTTTACGATGAATCGCATCATGCTGTATCCTTTCAACCTGGAGACGAAGTGCTCCTTTTGACGCATATTCGCACACCTGATTTGTGCGACAAATTCTAGCCACGGTTTATCGGGCCGTACACAGTTCTTGAAGAAACTTCACCAGTGAATTATCGCGTGACGCCATTTGTAGCCCCAGCAGATCGCCGTTATCGAACTACTGAGGTCATCCATGTCTCCCGTATGAAGCCCTTTATGCGACGTTCTTTGTCCCCTTGACTTGCCACGGCCAGGCTGGCCGCTTTCATGTGGGGAAAATTAGTGTGGGCATTTAGTATACCAATCCTCTTGATCTGTACATTATCATCATTATCATGTTGCTCATGCATTCTCATCATCGTCACGTAGCATCATCATCTTGGTTCTTACATCTCAGCTGTCGGCTACCGGTTCCTCGGGCCTAATAAAGGTCTTCCAAACCAAGACATCATAGTATGTATGTATGTATGTATGTATGTATGTATGTATGTATGTATGTATGTATGTATGTATGTATGTATGTATGTATGTATGTATGTATGTATCTATCTATCTATCTATCTATCTATCTATCTATCTATCTATCTATCTATCTATCTATCTATCTATCTATCTATCTGCTTACGTTTGGGAGCTCTAACGGTCACCCCTTTGGCGTGAAACAAAATTAGCATGGGAGCATATGACGAGCTGGTGAAGACATGAGTAATGTCACAATCACGTCACGTATGTCGTCTAATTGTTGTCGCCACAATGTAGCACATGCCCATAGGCAAGTATGTGCCACTGGTATGCGGGTATGTGCCACAGGTGATAGACATTCAGGAACGACGAGAACACAGATGGGCAATTTTAACGCGCAAACGTAAAGAAATACACGACATCGGTAGCGCCGACCCCATAAATGCAAAGAATAAACGTTGAGGTCCCAGCTGGAATTAAACCCAAGCATTCTGCGTCACATTCAACCATTTTACCGCAGTTACACCCGTTCTCAGACCCAATTTTCACATATCGCCAACCTTCGTGAAACGTCAATAGTTGTTTCAGGGCTGCCTACACAATTTTATAAACATTACATATGTGCTCCTTCGAAACAGCTGTCACGTCGGGTTAACGTTAATTGCGCTTAGTTGCCATGCGCTGAAGTTGATTTATGTAACAGTGTCTAGGGCCAGCATCTTCGCGAGCATCAGCGCTTCATATCCGCTTCCGGCGTTGCTAATACGCATGTTGCAGTTAACATCGTCGCTCAAGTGCGCACAACTGGTTAAATAAACAACTGCAACTGTTCAACACATGTCTATGCGTGCAAGATTTGTACATTCATTCAGCGTCATTTCACAACGTGTCGCTCAAAAAAATTGCAACATGGTAACCCATCTCTCCGCATGTTTCGCATAACGTCGATCCCCAGGTACGTGGAATCTACTGAATATTTAAAAACTTTTGTTTGATTAGGTTTTTGCCCACCATGCCGGGGTCATAAATGCTCAGCGCAAATGGCACGTTATTGTTTGAGAACGTTTGCGATCATTTTAGATACTTCTGCTAAGTTTGCCCACTAGACGTGAACACTCAAGATTATTCCAGGGCTTGCGCGAAGACCAGTGTTTAGTCTGGAATATTTGATGACAAAATTATAAATGCTGCCATGCTTCACCACTTGTCAGTTGATCTCTGGCCGACGCACTGTTCATCGTTATCAGCGCCCGCGTGTTACTGTAATGTGACTTTTAGTTTCCTGGTCGAAAGTTCAGCCGAATAGTTTTCATTTCAACGTCGAGTGTGCTCTCCTTGTCCAAATCACGACCCCATGACATCTGCTGGATGTGCTGCTTGTTTCATGTTCCGGACGCCCCCGTCACGCCGTGAACCAGGCCCAAATGGCAAATCAGACACCGAAGCATATTCCAAACAGTGAGCAAGCCACAGGCAGATGGGACTGCAACTTGAGTACGTGCCCCTTTTTGAAACGTTCAGGCAGCTCTGGATCCTGACGCTGACAGCAGCAACAATGACAGACCACGTGTCGCCTGCCCCGTTCAATCTTTGGCAACCCAAGGAGCCGCTAACGTTCGGTGGATTGTTAGTGAAGGACCCGGAAAGCTGAATTTAGATATACGGTCGAGTCACTGCCTTGAACAGCTCCCACCGCGAAGAAAAAATCTCTGCATGTCCACGGAGTGAATGATGATAAGTGGGGCGAAGCATCCATCAGCCCATCCGTGCTTCCGTTTGCCAGTTCATTCTTGCTTCCGTCCGTCCACGCAACCATCCGTGCGCCAATCTACGTATCCGTTCGTCCGCGGGACCATCCGTGCGTCAATTCATGCGTCCTTCCGTCCGTCCGTCTGTCCATGCGTACATCTAGTGAACACTCCAAGTACCATCATCTCCCATCTCGCAACCCACATGGAACATACCGGCTCCATATTCCCCACATACCGGTTACTACATACATACATACATACATACATACATACATACATACATACATACATACATACATACATACATACATACATACATACATACATACATACATACATACATACATACATACATACGAAGGAGTGACAGATTCATGCCATTAGAAGTTTCGCCCATAAAACTTCGCCACGTCTACTTTTACCTAGAAGACACCACAAGTGACGTGGTTTTGGAACCGGGAATTCACGCTAAGAACCTGAAAATCTTTCGGACGATGTTCCTAAGCACCTTCACGAGCGTCGTCCACAAGGAAAGGGCCGCTTCTTTGCTGGAGATACGGGTGCAACTCCCTTACGAAAACATGACCATCTTGGTCGAAGAGATGACCCGGCTCTTTCGCAACGCCACATCCGCAATGGCTGAAAAGAAGCTCCTGCTACTGATGAGATGGTCAAGCAAGAGGTGTTAGCGGGCCGTGTCCGGAATCCGCCCAAGACCGTCAGTGAAATTCTTAGTGAGGCGACGAGTATGAGAAAGGCGCTTGAAATACGGAAAACCCTGTACAAGCGCGAAGCTTCATTCAACGGTGTCGAAGCCTTCATCACCGAGGACCTGCGTGAGACCATTCGAGCGATCATGCTAAAGGAGCTACGCAAGCTACCACCTTCGACGGAGCCTCAAGGCGATTCGATCGCCGACATTGTCCGCAGAAGTTCGATAGTCGCTCAGAAAGGCATTCTCGTGAAGAAAAAATCTCACCACGTCGGGCTAACTACCTCATCATAGTACCTTCGGAATTACGTCCAGAGGTTCTGGATGCTTTGCGTGACGACCCTGTGGCTGGACACCTTGAATTCTACCGCGCGCTAGCGAAGATACAAGAAAAGTATCACTGGCTCCTTCTCCCAGCCCACTTCACACAATACGCGAAAACCTGCCGAGACTGTCAGCAACGAAAGACGCCACTAACTAGGTTATGTGAACTTCTGCAGCCCATCAAACCACCTCGCCGGCCATTTCAGCTAATCAGCATGGACTTACTTGAACTATTCCTGACGTCTTCTTTCTAAAAAAATAGTTCGTCGTAGCTACTGTCTACCGTACCCACTACGCCGAGGTAAAGGCGCTGGCGAAATGCAGTGCCACCAAGGGGCAGAGGTATTCAAGGTGAACATCGTTCTGCGTCATGGTGCCCCAGAGGTACTCAATACCGAGAGAGGTACGACCTTCACTGTCTTGGGACAGAGCCAGACAAGCCAACGCTGGACGACAGCGTACCACCCACAGACCAGCTGCCTCAGCAAGTGAATAAACAAGACAATCATGTCATCCACGTCGACGTCAAAAGCAAGACGCGGGATGCCAATCCTGCGTAAGTGATTATCGCATATTGCACGCTCATGCAAGAGTATTCATTAGCCCATCCGTGCTTCCGTCTGTCCGTTCATTCTTGCTTCCGTCCGTCCACGCAACCACCCGTGCGCCAATCTATGTATCTGCCCGTCCGCGGGACCATCCGTGCGTCAATCCATGCGTCCGTCCGCGCGTCCATGCGCAAATTTAGTGAACACTCCAAGTACCACCATCTCCCATCTCGCAACCCATATGGCACATACCCACTCCATATTCCACACATACCGGTTACTACATACATACATACATACATACATACATACATACATACATACATACATACATACATACATACATACATACATACATACATACATACATACATACATACATACATAATACATACATACATACATACATACATACATACATACATACATACATACATACATACATACATACATACATACATACATACATACATACGGAGGAGCGACAGATTCACACCATTAGGAGTTTCGCCCATAAAACTGCGCCACGTCTACTTCTACCTAGAAGACACCACAAGTGACGTGGTTTTGGAACCGGGAATCTACGCTAAGAACCTGAAAGTCTTTCGGACGATGTTCCTAAGCACCTTCACGAGCGTCGTACACAAGGAAAGGGCCACTTCTTTGCTGGAGACACGGGTGCAACTCTCTAACGAAAACATGACCATCTTCGTCGAAAAGATGACCCGGCTCTTTCACAACGTCGCATCAGCAATAGCTGAAAAGAAGCTCCTGCTAGTGATGAGATGGTCAAGAGCTATTTGCGGGCCGTGTCTGGAATCCGCCCAAGACTGTCAGTGAATTTCTTAGTGAGTGCATGAGTATGAGAAAGGCGCTTGAGATACGGAAAACGCTGTACAAGCGACAAGCTTCATTCAACGGTGTCGAAGCCTTCAGCACCGAGGATCTGCGTGAGACCATTCGAGCGATCATGCTGGAGGAGCTGCGCAAGCTATTACCTTCGAAAGGAGCCTTAAGGCAATTCGATCGCCGACATTGTTCGCAGAAGTTCGACAGTCGCTTAGAATCCCCGAAGCATCACATCCTGAAGCTGAAGGTATGAGCTACGACGCTGAAGTGTGCCACAGAGGTCCTCAAAGCTTGCGTTAAGACACTGTTCTGCCGCAGTTCTGCCGCCAGACACCATTGCCACCTCCAATGCCGCCATATCACTCACCTGCCAGCCAGCGCTATGCTTCTAGAAAGACGGACGTCTGCGGCGTCCCTCACCATCACTCACTGTGCTAGCACTGTGGTGAAGCCGGGCACACGTACCGTCACTGCCTGCACCACCATTTGACACCGTATACGTTGTTTTGCCAACGACGAGCAGCGTCCAAAGCGGAGTAAAAGACAACGTGGCATTGCCGACTGATTCACCGGAAGACAGAGGACAGCCAGGGGACATTCTTGTTCGCATTTATACGGTCGCTACATGTCACCGCACCGTCGACAGTACACTGGCCTACACCGGGGCTGGTCCCCTAGCCCATATCAGGGAAACAAAAGGCAGCAAACAATGAAGGTTCGGTTGCTGTGCAATATGAGCAACAAGCGAAGATTATCTGCCACAGTCAACGATGACGATGTGACGAAAGATCAAGAACATCCAGCACCTTGAATGCAGCTCCGACATCGATACTTCGCGGCCAGCAGAAGGCCTGGCGATGCTACGTCGAAGTAGTGGTTCAAAACCTCGTAGTCATGATGTGACACCATGACCCAAATTCAATGCGAGGTGACAGAATAGTGACCTTGACGTCCTCATCTACGGCCACAGCGTGACAGCTCTGGTAGACACCGGAGCTGGAGGTCACCTAGTTACGCCGGCAAAAATCGGCCCAGCCAGAGTCATCATTGACAGCCAGATTTACCCTGCAAGCTTCATCGTACTACAGCGTTGCTAGAGTATGAGTTTTTTAGGGACGAAGCTTCATAAGCTGTGGTCGTTCGCCCCCATTGTATGTAATATTATTAGTAGTAGTAGTTGTAGTTGTAGTAATTGTAGCAGTGGTCGTTTGGTCTCTCGTTTAGGCTTTGGAATGTCCGCTGGATGGTGGCAGTTGTGAATGATGAATATACGATAAGCAAATGCAAAATGGTGGTACTTGGAGTGTTCACTGGACAAACGGACACACGGATTGACAGACAAACAAGCAGATGACCAGACGGACAGACATGTGGATGGAAAACTAGACAAACAGACGCACGTATGGATGAATGAATGGACGCACAAGACAAACGCAGGAACAGACGCACGGATAGACGCACAGACGGACACAGGAATGAACGTACGCATGGACAGACGCACGGACGAACAGATGAATGGACGCGTAGACGGATTGACGAACACTTCGCCCCACTTATCGTCATTCACTCTGTTGATATGCTGTGATTTTTTAGGCTTTCATGGTGCTGTCATTGACCTGAGAATAATGTCGCTAACACTATCCACATTAGAAGCACTACCGCCGCACACGTCGCCAGGAAAGCAAGCCTTGAATGTGATGCCATTCAAACAAAGTCGCCATTCCGCCTTGCTCAAGCGTCATTTCCATCTGCACTCTGAAACAAGAAGACTTTGAAGGCGTTGTTCAAGGGAATCAGCACATGCTGGCCAATTGGGATATGCGCGTCACAAGAGCAAAGGCCGAGCTGCGTAGAAGAAAAGCAACACTGATGCTCACAAGTTTTAGCAATGAGTAGAAGCACGTAACCAAAGGCACAGCGATGGCCTGCACGAAATAAATACTGGAAAGCCAGCAACACTTCCGCCATCACCAATTCTGCCGAATCTACTCCAATGGCGCAAACGCTTCAACAAGCTTTTGAATGTAATCAGGGCCTTCCGAGGCAAAACAAGATAGCTAAGAAACCTGTTCCTTAATTACAAGAACTGCTTTTCGTCGTCGTGAAGACTTCGAAAAACCCCCATCGCGAAAAATTGACTCGTAAGAGGTTAAATGCCAGGTCACTTCGTCACAGTCCATGCAGTCGTTCGATGCAAGAAAGTGAGTCCATAAAAAATAACTTGATGATTTGCAACGTGACATATTTATTCAGAGTTCAAAGGAGTCATTGGGCGTCAGCGGTAGTGTTAGTGAAGAAAAAGGATGGAGCACTACACTTGTACATTGACTATAGGCGCCTCAACAAGGTCCCGAAAAAAGACGTATGCCTTCTCCCACGAAAGGACAACGCCTTTGACCTAGTGTGAAACGCCGAAAGCTTTTCATGTATGGACCTTAAGACAGGCTACTGGCAAATTGAAGTAAACGAGGGATACTGATAAAAGATTGACTTCAGTACACCAGACGTCCTGTTTTATATCGAGGCCACGCCCTTTGATGATTGCTCAGCGCCTGCGACATTTTAGCTTTTCATCGACACCCTGCTGGCTGGGTTAAAGTAGAGACTTTCCTTGTGCACTTGGACGATGTCATTGTGTTTTTCCCAAGCTTCGACGAGTATCTACGGTGCCTTGAAGCTTTACTTGAAAAAATCAAGACCTCCGTGCTCACTCTGAAGCTAGAAAAGTACCGCTTTCCATAAGAGGAACTCTTAATCTTGGAATATCTGATTAGCAGGTGTGGTTTATGCCCTGGCTCGCAGAAGCCAATCGCCATCACTCATTCCTCCCACCAACCGACAACAAGGCCGTGCATAGATTTCTCGGCTTGTGAGCCTATTAGAGGTGTTTGGTCAAAAATATTTTGCCCGCATCACCGATCCACTCGCTACCCTTACAAAGACTGATGTCGAGTTCATGTTCAAAACGCTGCAGGGGGGAGCATGTCAAAAACTGAAACGACGTCTGCAAACACCGCCAATACTTATGCATTTCGACAAAGACGCGCACACGAAAATCCACGCAGACGCAAGCAGTGTAGGGTTCGGAGCCGTCCTGGTACATAAGACTGACTGATTTGAAAGGGTCATAAGGTATGCGAGCCGTTCCCTATCTAAGGCGGAAGTTAACTATTCCACAACAGAAAAGGAGTGTCTGGGCTACCTCCAATTTTCAGTTTCACCTGTACCTGTATGGCAGACATTTAAAAGTTGTGAGCGACCATCACGCCCTCTGTTACCTAGCTAACTTGAAGGACCCTTGAGGTCGCATCGCACGGTGGGGTGTGCGACTATACAAGTTTGACATCACCGTCGTTTACAAGTCGGGGTGACGACACTCCGAATTCGACTGCCTCTCTCGTACCCCGTTGACTCACCACCACATGATGGCGAGGAAAGTGGCTACATCTTGGAAAGCGTAAGTGTCGAGGATTTCACCAACGACAGCGATCGGACCTTGAAAACAAAGGCCTTGTGTAGTACCTCAAAGACAAGGCTGGCGTGTGTCCAAAGGTATTCAAGCGTGGACTGGCGTCGTTTTTCTTGCGTAAAGGCATTATCGCGAAGAAAAAAATCTCGCCACATTGGGCTAACTACCTCATCATAGTACCTTCGGCATTACGTCTAGAGGTTTTGGATGTTTTGCGTGACGACCCTATGGCTGGACACCTTGAATTTTACCGCGCGCTAGCGAGGATACAAGAAAAGTATCACTGGCTCTTTCTCCCAGCCCACGTCACACAATACGCAAATAACCTGCCGAGACTGTCAGCAATAGAAGACGCCGCCAACTAGGCCATGTGAACTTCTGCAGCCCATCAAACCACCTCGCCGGCCATTCCAGCTAATCAGCATGGACTTACTTGGACTATCCTCACGTCTTTTTCGAAAAAAATAGTTCGTCGTAGCTACGGTCTACCGTACCCACTACGCCGAGGTAAAGACGCTGGCGAAATGCAGTGCTGCCAAGGTAGCAGAGTTATTCAAGTTGAACATCGTTCTGCGTCATGGTGCCCCAGAGGTAATCATTACCGAGAGAAGTACGACCATCACTGTTTTGGCACACAGCCA